>NJDD01003017.1:170546-242798 GCA_002245505.1 Calephelis nemesis
AAACCACACTCAAACCGTTATATTATTCACAATAGGTAAATATTTTAAGCAAAATCGTCAAAATAATGTGTTAACCAGCAGAGTAACAAACAATATGGCGATTCTAGAGTAGTGGCGCTCGGCGTTTGAAGACGCACGGAAGTGCAATTGCTATCTCTTTTTGACACATACGATGTCAACATTAAAATTATTGAGCAACAAAACAACTTAAATGTGATCCATCTAGGGGATACTTTATCTGAGGCAAAAACTTTTAAACTCGCGTCAAGACACGAGACCTGATTAAAAATTAGTAAGGCGGATGAAGAGTAAACAGCTGGCGCGGCGTAGGAGAGGAAGTATCCCCCTCTCTTTCTACGGTGCGTCGAAAATGTATGCTGCGCCTGCTGTTTCGTGTAGACAGCCCAGGGCGCTTGCGAAAATGTTCGTGTTGTCAACGTACAATACCGCAATAAATGAATATTGTATTCTACCACATAAATGATAGTATTTTCATACTGATAATTAAAGCAATTCGTGCAAATTTATTTCCTAACCATTCCCAAATCTCAAATATGCACAACGTTAATATTCAAGTTTTCTCTTCTGCCGGCACTCCCGGAGTGCAACCCGTCGTCTTTTTTTCAGATAGTTGTCGCTCAACTTTCCGGCTTGCTACATATCTTGCGGACATATAAAGAAACAGTAGCAGATGTGGTCCCAGCAGATATGATTGTTAATGCCTGCATTGCTGTCGCTTGGAAGACAGCAAGAGATAATTCTGGAAATAATGAGGAACTTCCCCCAGAACAGACACCAATGGTCTACAATTATGTTTCTTCAGTTCAAAAACCTTTAAAGTGGAGTAAGTTATTAAAAAATATATAAGAGTCGGTAGTGTTGTCGATCGATACTACGAAGTAGGGTATTTATTTTTAGCAGACTTTGAAAAAGGAGGAAGTTATTAACCGACTTCTAAAACGAAGGAGGTTTCATATGTTAGGCCTATATTTTTGACTTTACTTTCGAGGTGGTCTCATTGTATGTAAGTCTGGATCAGATAACGGAATCATAGCGAAATCTAGGAAAATACTTGATTTTTGTGTAACCGGACAAATTACTACTAAAATTGAAGGCGGGTTATTGCAATTTTTCTGTTCTTAAATTATAAACAGATTTCATTAACGTGGAGACTATCAATTTGACTGTATGTTTGTTCCGCAATGCTTGGCTAAACGTCGTATGAAAACCAGTCCTTGGATTTTAATAAAAAATTTTTGGGCCTCGCAACAATGATTACCTTTCGAAAGAGAAATCATCGAGCCTCGAAAGTCGAAGGCAATAGCTAGTTCGTAAACATTACACATACACACAAATACGATAAACTTATAGCACACCTTTTTCTGACAGAGGTTAGAAAAATTAAAAAAAATATCCAGATGTTTCGAGTGTTCTGTCTTAAAGCGGTTCTAGATTGTACGGTTGTATGAACGTTTTTTAAAAAAGATAATCTAAGAGGAAATTTTGTTTTCATCTTCGATACTAAATTATTACTAAATTTCGATTAAATCTACTGTCCAGACAGATGCAAGTCATCTAGAACAGCCATAAGTTACACATTTAGCTATTTATCACGATGCTATTCCCCGTGTTGGTCCGGGCTCCTTTGTAGAATAGACCATCTGCCTTCTTTGCCGGGCAGCTCCTAAAAGGCGAGCATAGGCTAACCGTCACTAACACCGTGACATCTGACTAGGTGGAAGAGTTTAGCAGCGACTCGCCCGGATTGGTACCACCGCCTTACCTATTCCTGCCGCCATAACGTCATGACGTGTTCCGGTCCGGAGGGTATGGTAGCCGGTAAACTTACTTTTGCTCGAGGCCTAGCATCTCGGCATCAGGTTGGCAACGCACCATTACCACCTTTGGTGTCTCTAGGCGGCGTGAATTTCTTAACATCAGGAAGTCCGTCTGCTTGTTTGCCTACCAATATCATAAAAAAAAACTAGCTGCCTGCCCCGGCTTCACAGGAGTTTGAAACATCTATATATTAATACGTGATGCCAAAACTTTGGACCCTTTTTAAGAAAATTGCGTGGACGCAGGAGCATAAAATTTGGCACACTATAGTTTATGTGTAGGAGAAGTGCAGAACGCTAATATTTTTCAATGCTTATAAAGTACATAAAAACATTAAATAACATATTAGCCACACTACCATGCCTTTCACAAACACAAACATATAATATATTGATGACAACGAGAGAAGATCACAGATGGC
This sequence comes from Calephelis nemesis, assembly GCA_002245505.1. Classification (NCBI taxonomy): domain Eukaryota; kingdom Metazoa; phylum Arthropoda; class Insecta; order Lepidoptera; family Riodinidae; genus Calephelis; species Calephelis nemesis. The sequence goes on from NJDD01003017.1 coordinate 172,807, forward strand.
GCACCATATAGTTTGGAAACAAAGTAGTTGGTCTTGAAATGAAGATGGCGTTCTTATCAACAAGATATTAAAATTTATTATGGTCGGATTTCGACCAAAGGGCGATTACTAGTACATATAAACATTTACTTTCATTCACTTCATCTATTTAATAAACCGCATCAAAATTGTTTGCGTAGTTTTAAAGATTTAAGCATACAAAGGGACATAGGGAGCGACTTTGTTTAATACTATGTAGTAATATAATTTATTTCATTAACTTTTTTAGGGACTTTCATGCAATATATTGATTTATATCGCTTCACGTACCCATCGAATACTGCCATTTGGTATTCCATATGCTATTTAACCAAATGCCGATACATTCACGCCTTTCTCTTTTACCTCCTGCATTGGATTCCGGCGTATATTGTGGATGGGATTGCAATACCTTTGAAGAAAAACCCTATGTAAGTAGATTATTGACTGTATTACTAACTATGAAATAGTTATTGACAATCAGCAATGAAAAACGCTTCTGCGGTCTAGTGGTCCAGGTATTGGACTTGACTTCATGAGGTTCCGGGTTCGATTCCCAGGTCGGGCAATAAAAATGTGGTTTTTCCAATAAAATATGTTGCTCGGGATTGGATGTGTGCCTGGTATGCGAAAGGCGCGCCACCTATCTCATTGTGGAACTTAGTGTCTTCGGCCAGTCGTAAATGCTCTGGTTGTGCCTCTGCCTACCACTTCTGGGATATGGGAGTGAAGATAAAGTAAAGATACTCGTTTCCTATTGACAATCATTAAAAGTTAAACCAGGATTTTATTCAGACGGGGGCAGATAAAGAAAATCATGGTATTTATTTCTATTACTTTTTTAAGTTCCTTTTCCATTTCGCCTTGTTTTTGGACAAATTTCTTGTCCACGCTTAACATATATGCATAGCTTGTTGCAATGCTATGTGATTAATCTTATAGGATGGGGCTGCTGCGCCCCTCTGCACGTACTTAGCTACGCCCGTGACAATCAACCATCGTGACGACTCATCTAATTATATGAATAATTAAAAATGAATCTCCATTTCTTAATTTTGAACTAGATTTGGTCAACGCATGACGCCGTAACGAATATACCAATTTATCTTGTAATTTCTTTGTTGTGGTAGTTGTAGTCAGAAGAAGGTTCCTATAAAAAGAAAAATCAGAGAAAGTGGGAAAAACAACAATTTAAATTTGTCCATATAATACATAATATGTCCACATACATACATCATATTTTTTGTTAAGGCTTAGCACGTACTAAAAAAGTTACTTGTTTTTATCTCAAGATTTTTAAAAATTTGACCATCTGTTTGCATCAAAATATATCGCCGAAATAACTAACGCGCATAACTTCCGAACGACTATACCGATTTGGGTAACTTTGGTTTCGATTTATTTGTGAGAGTCCAGGGAAAAACTGAAAGATAAGATTAGAAAAACATATCTTATGTACAATAAGGTATTATTTAAAACGACACTTTAATTTTTTTAGCTGCTCAATTTTTTTGAACAACCTGTACATTTATCTGAATTTCATTTTATTAATTTTAAATCAAACCAAGGCTAAGTGCTTTATAATAACAGCTACCAACTGTTTGTATGGAAATAAAGGTTTTTTCTTTATTTTCCTTGCAATTTTTTTTGATTTTCTCTTCATAAGAACCTTTTCCTGTCAATAGAAAAAAAGAATTAGCGTGTTGCGATGACCACGCGAAATGGGGATTCATTTTTATATATATAGATAGTTTTCTGGCAAAGATCGTTTCGAAGCCATGGGGCCACCTTTGTGTACCTTAAGTTTAATATTATATTCTATAACTGGTGTATAATAGTGGTGGTGATCCTAGTGTACAAAAACTAAACTTATTGTAGATTCATGTTTTTTTTACAAATGAAACCAAAAAATGGAATATTTTAGACATTTATATTAGTTCGGACGTGTTAACTTGTGACTTTTTTAATCAGCGTTGTTCAAAAGATGGATTAAAAGTCTGTAAAAAATTTGACAGCATAAAACGTGTTTTGTCTCTTTCTAATACTATTGTTAAGAGAGATAGCCATTATTTTAAATAAGTTTGGTCATTGCCCAAAAAATTAACAACAGTTTTCACTTTTGTAAATTTTTGGTGTAGAATAAAATGTGTTCATTAATTTATGTATTTTGTTACAGGCTAAAGAATTCATACAAAAAAATCGATACATTATCCAAATGGGTCAGCTACAACGCGACGCAAGAATGGAAAATTATAGATAATAATGCCCAGAACTTGTACCATGAACTCGGCGACACAGATAAAAAAACATTTGATTTTTCTTTGACTTCTTTCAATTGGGAAGAGTACTTTAAGACTTATGTTAGTGGTGTTAGACTGTACTTATTTAAAGAATCACCAGATACTATTAATGAAGCTGTAAAGAAGCATGTCAGGCTGCATATGCTTCACGTTACCGTTTGCACGGTTTTGGTTGTAGCTGTATGGGAACTTGTCTATTTTATGATACTACGCAGGATGTATTTTGCTTACTTTCCCAGCACGTAAGCATTAGGTTTTGATGACGAACAGTTTTACATTTACTCTGGATACGAATTAAATAAATAAATAAATATTCCTGGACAAGTTACAAAAATGGAATCTAACCCCAAAGTAATCAAATTATTTGCTTGTGTTATGGGTGTTAGTCAACGATATTAATACATAGAATTACTTAAATTGATACCAGAGTAAATTTAATAAACACAACAACCAAACCTGGAAATACAGACATCTAAATGTTCATCACACAAATGCCTGCCCCCGTCGGGAATTGAACCCGATCCTCNNNNTTACGCTAGCCACTCATCAATTTTTTTTTAATTACTTTAATCCCGGCTTAAACCACCGCCTTATTAAAAACCTTTCACAATCTTTCCCGCCTTTGAGCATGCTGTAATAGATACAACCTGTATTAACTCGCGTATGTAACTAACAGAAAAGGCGATTAACTCATTAATTGTTTTGGCTAGTTGTAAATAATCTGGGTTTTAAAATGACTTTGTGTTAAAGATGTAAACATAATTTTTAGTAATAACACTGAAATTTAAAAATCAACAACCCCTGACAAAACCTATATGTAATATAGCTAAAAACCGTCTCAATCGGTCAAAAAAAACAGATAAATCCGTTAAAAAGTTATGAAAGCAAAGACAGACCGACATATATACACACAGACACATCAACATTATAATACTCCTCCCAACATTGAAATAAATTAATTAAGGTGCAGCGCTTCTCACACATGGAAGTAAAAGAAAAAAAATCGAACTTAGACATGTGGATTGTGGGGTGTTTATACTTAAACTAGTTGTGAGTGGAAAATACAAACAAGTATATGCTTAATATTAATAAAAACTTTTAACTAACTTGGTCAGAACTTACATACGAGTGTTATATTTTAGATATAGCATTATTTGAAATAAAGCATATTTTCAAAAACACTAACAATAAAAAAATAGCCCAATGCAAATGCAATCCGCATCGAAATCGGCTTACCCGTTCGAAAATTATGATTCTACAGACAGGCAGACAGACACAGACACACGTACACACACGCAAAAACACACACACACACACACACACAGATTTGTACTTAACCCCAATATTTGTACTTTAGTTAAGAATATGGTTTTGATTTAAAAAAATTATTATTTAAAAGATAAAAGTTGAAAACAACATAATGAAATTATGCACCACCTGTTTATTTATTAATTTTAATAAATGTGAATTAAATAAATAAATATCAAAAACCGCATGTTGGTTTTTTTTATTGCAATCTTCGTGTTAGTATTTTTAATATTTATGAACGATGTGTTTTGCTTATTCGTAAAATTGTGCCCTGCTGCGTCCACGCAATTTTCGTAAAAAGGGGTCCAATATTTTGGCATCATACTAACATATAATATTATAAGATATTACAACACCGTGCATGACTTGTATAAAGTTCGTATGCGGAATGTAAATGTAAATGTGTTAGATTATAAAATAATTCCCATTTAACATCGCTTTTTTATGGTATTGTAAGACAAACAAGCAGACGTATTTCCTGATGGCAAGAAATTCACGCCGCCCAGAGACACCAAAGGCGGTAATGGTGCGTTGCCCCACTGAGGTGGAGATGTAAGGCCTCGAGCAAAAGTAAGTTTACCGGCTACATTACCCTCCGAAACAAAACATGTCAACGGCAAGGCGAAAAGGTAAGGCGGGCAAGTGGCTGAGAAACTCTACTACCTAGTAGGATATCACAGTGTTAGTGACGATAAGCCTATGCTCGCCTTTTACGAGCTCTCTGGCAGAGAGGCAGATGGTCTAGTCTGCAAAGAAGCCCGGACCAACACGGAAATTCTAAAAACTGTAACTGTAAAAATATACTTTTGTGGTATAAATATCTGCTAGGGTATGTCTGGTAGTGTATGTACTGTTCCTGCAAAAAAAAAGTCACAAGTTAGTAATTTTAATCATTCCTTTTAATTTAATAGTTTACAGAAAGCTCCTACAGTTTTGTTATTGTATGCTAGCAAAATGCTATGAATTTTGTGCCTCGTATTACTTATATGTGTTGCGTAATATATCTTCTAAAGAAGTTACTTTTCAAATCTTACTACTTTCGACCAACTTTAAAAAGTTGAAGAATATTAGCAGGTGGATCTCCTTAGGTAATTACCAGGTAGGTATTAGGGATTTAGGTAGGTTTCGTATGCTTGACGCAGACGTTTCCGGTTCGGAGGATAAGGTAGGCGGTAAACTTGCTTTTGCTGGAGGCCTATCATCCCAATCTCAGGTTGGCAATGCACCATTACCATCTTTGGTTTCCCTAGGCAGCGTTTCCTTACCATCTGTAAATCCATCTGATTGCCTTCCAATATATAAAAAAGATAAATCTATATTTTTGTAGTCGGTTGGTGATAAAAGTCGTTTAAAAAGTAAAAATGTAACTTTTAGATGTGGTAAAAAATGCGTTTGTTGGAGATTTCTAATAACATTTAAATTAATTGAAATAATTGAATTTACTGTCTAATAAAACAATTTTTCTACTAGAACTAGATGTTCTTATAGTGTTCGTGTAGAAAATTTAATTATTAAGCAGCAGTTAAAGTTACTTCAATTATTGCAACAATCACAAAAAAAACCTTTTAGCGCCTTGTTATTTTATATTGGCAAAATATAATCATTCATAATTTATTTATTGTTCGTATGAAATCAATGTCAAACCATTACTTGCATTTCCATGGTCTAATAGTGGCAAATTATGGACGCACAGACGTTCGTATACCTACAGGGTGGATTTGACACCGTAACTAAAACTTCTGTGGTAGTTTAGATACATAAAATTACTTTTACAGTTTTTGTCAGAAACCAGTGGTTAAATATTTAGCAGTTTTGCAGGCTCCTGGATGCTGGCACCCCTAAGTTAAACTCCATTTTGTGACCTTGAAATTATTTAAACTACGAATATCTACGCAACAGAGCCTGACCAAATTCTGAAATCTGCTGACCAATTATGACCTTTTAGTGACCAATTATATGTAATACTAATCTTTTTTGTGAGTGCAACCAAGGGTGCCAAAAGTTATGTATTGACCTTGAAATTTTATTTTTACATTTTCAGAAAAACCAAACCTGACCAAATTCGGAAATGTACTGACCATTTATGACCAATTACTGACCAATTATTTAGGACAAAAAAAATGTCAAAATTCCAATTTAGCATCCAGGAGCCAGTTTTTCAGCCTGCAATGTACAACGAACAAAGTACAAGTATTTGCTGTTTTTAGTAAAATGTGTTATTTATTAGATATAAAATAAAAATCGAGTTGCGTGGGATAGTATTAATCGATAAGAAGAAATACATTTTTTTTTAATTTATGAATTTTCCGACATAAAATTCCAACTTGATGCATGGCTATCATATACAGAATCCATGGTTGCATTTTTCGTTATGCTGTCATTTACACGTTGTATAGATATTTCACAGTAAGAAAAGAGAATAGCTCAAGTGTAACGATTACTGTGCTGCATATCTTCCTCCACATTACTTATTCTTTTCATACAAACACGTCGAGATTCTTGACACAACTCTCGCTTCATACGAATGATTTGGTAGCTTTAGATGTCTCTGTTTATTGTTTTTATCCATCAATTTTATCCAGTTACAGAATAATAAAAAGTCTGAGTTGATAATGTAAATGAAAAAAAAACATATTCACGCCCATATCCCCGAAGAGGTAAGCAGAGCTACAACCAGGGCACTTACGACTAGCCACTAAGTCCCACAATGTGACAAGCGGCAAGCCTATCACCAACCGGGCCACATATCCAATCCCGAGCAACATTTTTTTTTAGAAAATTGGAAAAACTAAATTTTACATTTTGTTGCCCGACCCAGAAATCGATCCCGGGACCTCATGCAGTCAAGGCCAACACCTGAACCGCTAGACCACAGACACAAATGAAAAATATTTATTCTCGGAATATGATTCAATTCAATGAGGAAAGATGTCAAAAAATTATTTAGGTATTCTAACATATTATACCAACTTGTGGTGTGCAAATATTGTAATAATACATAGATACATATCTTCACGCCAAGTCCCTTACGGGGTAGGCAGAGAGTATCGAGTGCCAGACCTCACGATCCTGACAAACCTGTCTTGCTTCCTTCACATTCATTACCCTTTTCATACAAACACACCGGTTTCGGAGACTCTTGACACCACCCTCGGATAATATCCGATTGATCTGATCGTGAAATGTCAGCCTTGGTCGCCCCGGGTACCTACATCCATCCACATTCGCATTGTATATCTGCTTTGTCAATCTTTCATCTGTCATTCTTTCCACATGACCGAACCAGCGAAGCATGCCCTTTCGCATTTTAACACCAACACTTTCGTTCAATCCCACTCTTTCTCGAATCTCACTGTTACGGATGCGGTCAGCGAGCGTAACACCACAGATTTTCTGTAGTACTCTCATTTCGACCGCATTTATCCTACTTTCATGATCTTTCTGACATACCCAACTCTCGCTTCCATACAATAACGTTGGGATAAGCACAGAATTATGCAAAGCGAGTCTAGATTTTTTAACTCAAAACCTCGCTTTGGAATAGCTTACCCAACGCTTCATTCACACTATTCCCTGCACTCACTCTTCTCTCTACATCCGCGGTGTACCTTCCATCCGTGCTAAAAGCACAACCAAGATATACAATTTCATTCACTTGTTCCAGCACTACATCATCAACCAAAACTCTTACATTGTAATAATTATTTGTAAAATTATTTATTTTCATAACTTTTTGTATTTTTTTAAATTTTATTATATGGCTAAGGCGATTATCACATGGCACCGCTGACCGCTGCGTAACGCGGTAGCGGATAAGCGGATTTCCGCTCTCCGCTCGGTAAGGCGGTTTATACTGATTTAAAGCGGTAGTGACCAGTTTGATCAAGGTGACTGGCAAAAACGGGCACAAAAGGAAATGCTTGTCACATTTTTTTGTGATAAGTTAAAGCACTGGTCTTCTGATAGTTGACAACGTTTGCCTATATTATAGATATTGGTGCGGCGTAGTCCTGTGGCACTTATGTGTGTCTGCCATGTATGTAGAAGTCTACCGGCTACCCTAGCCTCCGGAACATGACACTATCACAATGGCGGCAGGAATAAGTGCGACGTTTAATCGCACAACACATATACAAATGTCGACGCGCACAAGTACCACTTGTATGGTTCACGTAAATAAAGTTTTTTTGATTGATCGATTGATTGATTGATTGATTGATTGATTGATTGATTGATTGATTGATTGATTGATTGATTGATTGATTGATTGATTGATTGATTGATTGATTGAACCCATACCTGAATAAGTTGTAGCACGGCACTCTACCGCCAAAGGTCTTAGTGGCAGTGACACATTTGCTTTAATTACCATAATTTAATTGTTTTAATTACAAGTTTTTGAATAAATGTAATTAATAAAAGACGAAAATTAACCTTCAATGTGTATTAAAACATTTTATTTGACTTTTGACATTTAGAATTACGACAACATTTGAATGTTTTGAGTAGGTAGGTACTTTAAAGTTAGCAGTAATTTTAAGAAAGTAGTTTCCGCTCGCGGCTTTGCACGGGTACCATTTTTTTACAAATTATAGCCTTTATATTATTCTGATGTATAAACTACATTCCTGTAAATTTTCATCTTAATCAGTTTACTAGTTTGAGCGTGAAAAAATAACAAATATCCAACCATTCCCACAAACTTTAGAGTCACACTACATAGCATAAAATAAAATTGCTTTAACTCTCCCTATTTCCTTTGTATGTTAAGTCTTTAAAACTACGCAACGGATTTTAATTCGGTTTTTTAATAAATAAAATGATTGAAGAGAAGGATTTATATTATGTATATTTTATACCATGCGAAGCGGGGGCGGGCCGCTAAAAGATCATTTGAAATGTTTTTTAATGGTTGTGGATTGCATTTCTGCAACTTTTAACTTGAAACCAATCCTCCTGTGAAAACTGCGTTTCAATCCATTGAGTAGTTTCGAAGTTACAACGTACCAGACAGACAAACAAACTGTTTTTTTTTTGTTTCTGTTACTATTCTTAAACCACAACCTATCAGTTTTGTATGAAAATATTTAATCTAGACAGAGAGACAGTCAAATTTTACTGTATTATTACATACCTACAGTCGATAGTCTCTAAAGGTCACAGTATAAATAATTTAAATGGAGTGGAAACATTTTAACGATATAGCTTTGTATAAGAACGCCACTACAAGAGGCGCCACTTTCTTGTGCAATATTTTATGTAGTTAAGGCAAAAAACTACTTTTATGCATTTTAAAACTTAATAAAAATATTATCCAGACCTTCATAGGTATAAATCCTTATCCAAATCAATGTTTATTTTATTCAGAACTGTTTACCTTCAGGTTAAATGTAAGTAAGTATCACCCACGACTAGTCGAAGACACTAAATCCCACAATGTCATAGGTGCCAAGCCAAGCCTATCACCAACCGTGCACGTATTCAATTCCGAGCAACATTTTTTAATTATAAAATAGGAAATACCACATTTTCTTTTTCTTGCCAACCCGTGATTCGAACCGGGGACCTCATGAAGTCAAGTCCAACACTTGAACCGCTAGACCACCTTCAGATTACTTTTTGAATTATTCAAATCGGACAATCCATTCAAAAGATGTTACGAAATAAAAAAAAAACATTCTAGACAGAATATCTACACTTCAAATTATCAGACGCGAACGCGTGTCATCGATTCTTTCTAGAGTTTATACCACACTAGCGAACATACCCGGCTTTGTTCGGGTAATAGAACTTAAAATATAATCTATACCTACTAATAATAAATAGAAAATATTTGTTTGTCTGTTTGTTTCCTTGATATTCTATTCCTATTTAATAGGCTCCGAAGCTGTCTTCCATAAACTCGGTACAGCGCCTAATAACCAATCTCTCCTAGAGCCGGAAAAGTCGCGTTAATAGCGGTGCGAAATCAATTTATTGACATCGAATGAAAAAAGTGCTCTGCGCACCGAACTCTGCAGAAACTTTATTGTTGGCATAGACAATTCGCATCTTGGGATGATAGACTGCATGTTGTGATGGTCATCTAAAGTCGAGTTGAAAGCAAAAATAGAGCCAAGGAATTCGGCTTCTTCTTTTGCACCACGGGTCAGCGAAAGCGAATATATTATTAATCTTTATAAAAATATTTTCGTTATGAAAAATGTATTTAAAATATTTATCAAACTATTTACATTTATCAAGTAATTATAATATTAATCAAACTAAATATGGTGTCTGTAGTTATTCGTGTTCGATCACATCTTAAACACCTTGTCCAATGGCAGCGCGACAAGCAATTCGTTCTTCGTATTAATTCTGTTCTTTGTCTATGATTACGTTCCTTACATAATTCTTTGTTACCGAATTATAAAATTAAATGAAATATTGCGAAAGATGAGAGCTATGCTCGGTGTTTCTTTGTGTGATGTGATCCGCAATTCGGTAATCCGTAAGAGAACGAGAGTAACCAACATAGTTAGAGAGAGGCAGCAAGCTGAAGTGGCAAAGGTCAGACCACATTGCTGGCAGAACCGACAACCGCTGAGGAAGAAAGGTTCTCGAGTGGCGGCCCCGCACCGGAGGCCGTAGTGTAGGATGACATCGCTCTCGGTGGACTGATGATCTGGTCAAAGTCGCGGGAGTCGCTGGATACAAGCGGCTGGTGACCGTGACTTGTGGTGCTTTTTGAGGGAGGCCTATGTCCAGCAGTGGACGTCCTCCGGCTGATGATAATGATGATAATTGCGAACGATGTACTAAATGAACGATTAAGCATCCAGTTACGGAATAGTTCTAGTTCTGTGAACTGAGTCAATTCTTATTAGTTTATAGTACATGATCTAAAGAAGCTTATTCCAAATGACTCTTACAATATACTCATAGACACACTCTTGACTGTGATTGGAATTGAGAATCAGATTAATCGCCTCTGTGGTCTAGCGGTTTAGACCACAGAGTCGGGCAACAAAAAGAAAATTGGGTTATTCCAATTTTAAAGATATCTATATAGCGTTGTTATTACTTAAGTAATTAATCATTTCGCTTAAATTTAGATTAGGTCAGCCAATTTAAAAATAAAAGCATAAAGTGTAAAAATAATAAAAAGTGTGAAGCCGAAGCGCATAATTTAAATAGTACCTAGGATTGTAAGTGATTATAAAAACGAGTAGATCTGAGGTCGTAATAAATAAATTTGAACTAACGTAATCATATACCAAAGGGATTTTCTCATTTCGTTTCCTTCTCAAACAAATAAACCCTGCAAGACATATCAACAAAATTGCAAGAACCCCCAACGATCCATACAAATATACTTCCCATGATGATTCTTTGCTGTCAGTAACATATATATCTGTAAACAAGAACAAAACATTTTAAATCTTACATATAAAATTCTCGTGTGATAATGTTCGTTTCCGTACTCCTCCGAAACGGCTTGACCGATTCCCGTGAAATTTTGTGAGCATATTGAGTAGTACTGACAATCAGCCAACATCTATTTTTCATACCCCTAAGTGATAAAGGTGACTTAGCCCAATTTTTTTTTCTAAAATCAAATTAAAATATAGCAGAACAATGTATGACGGACCAGCTAGTTAAAGTATAAAATAGCAGACCGATATCCTGATGGTAAGTAATGCACATAGTATAAAAATTCTCCTCGTCGATATAAATGTTGATTACGAAACATGACAAACAAAAGGGAACAAAAAAACTTTTTAATAAAAAAATATTCAATTGCCCCCATCCAAACATCCGAAAAAACTCCAAGTTAATAAAGTGAAGAAAATACGCCTTGAAAGTTTTTCCTTTTTAAGGTGTCCGTCCTTGGCGGCTTAATAAACTTCTCATGCAAATTAGATGATGCAGAGCATAGTACACAAAGTACAAGGTTTAATTTAGGCGGAGGCACTTTTAAATGCGTCCTACATTCTGCACAAAAGGATAAGATTCTAACATTAAAGTGCCTTAAAAATAATGACCTCTTAACAATGACCTTATGAAATAATGCATTTGGCATACCTGTTTTTTGTGTTACCATACATTTTCTAACGTCAGCGCTTAGTAGTACATCATTTCTAATTACGTAACCCTTGCAAGTTTTAGATACAATGTTTTAACTTTTAATTTTATTCACTTAAGCTTATACCTATTTGACTACTTTTTATAATTTTAAATATTAACGTTACCTCTTTGGTCTAACCATCCAGATGCAGAGTTGGACTTTACTTCATTAAATTCGAAGTTTGACCTCTGGGTCGGACCACCTATCGCAATGTGGAACTGATGCCTCCGGCTAGTCGTGATTCCTTGGTTGTGCCTCTGCCTGCCTTATCGTGGAATACTTACCTTCTGAAAGTTACTTATTCTGCACTGAAAGTAACGCTACATGTTTGATGATATTTCGACCTACGTTAAGCTAGGGTTTCTTATTACGACCGCTGATTAGACTAGTAATACCGAGCTTAGTTAGTAGTAGTAAGTCGCCATCTTTGCCCATTTGCTAAAGCATTAAAACCTACTTTGATCATGTCGTTCAAACTTCATAACGTAGATACGACCACCAGTCTTCCCTTTGCCTTCTGACAATTCAGAGTATTTTTTTTTGTATTTGAACTGTCTTCGATCGGTCGATCTTTTGATGGTAATAGATTTAATAGGCCGTAGATAGTTACGTCACTGATCAGTGACCGGAATGTTAATATCGCGGCAGGAATAGGTAATTTTGGAATACGACCCTACGGCTTTGCACCTTAGATGAATCATATCATGTTTTTTTTATGTCCGATTTATATATACCTACATCAAGTCTTTGCTCCATAAAGGAAGATATATTCAAAGATTTGAAGACAGACATTTTTGTCTTCAGCTTAAAATCGTGAAATTTCCATGCACAAGAATCCTTGCGCCCAATATCAGTTGTATTTACAATACGAGATGGTATCCTTAAAGCAAGGATGTTATCATAGCTCATATATATATGTTTCCGCCTCGTTGGTCGAGTGGCTAGCGTACACGCCTAACTACATCGACCAACCGGTGTTCGGGTTCGATTCCCGACGGGGACAGGCATTTGTGTGACGAACATTTAAATGTCTGCATTTCCGGGTCTGGGTGTTTATTAAACTTATTCCGGTATCTATTTAAGTATTTCTGTGTATTAGAAACGTTAACTTACACCCATAACTCAAGCGTATAATTTGTTTACTTTGGGGTTAGATTCATCTTGTGTTAATTGTCCATGGATATTTATTTATTTATTTATTTCATTTGCAACTTTCAAAGTACTGGATATTTTCAGTGACACTACCACAAGAAGTCTGTATAAGAATTACAGTCTTGGAACATTTAATGGCCAATCCAAATCTTGTGAAATATTGTACTTGTAAAATGGATTTTATTATTATTATCGTTTTAAGCTTTTTATTTCACTAATTTTAACAATGCAATAGGTATACAATGGTGTGAGTTTGTACCCGATTACACGCAGCATCAGCAGGCAACGTATCGTTACGAAACCACTGGTTTCTATATTATTCCATAATAGGTACTTTCTATAGTTAGCGAGACGAAGATAGCGACGTGTCATCAAGACTACGTTTGACCGCAAATCAATATTGGTTAAATATACTCTAATGTACTCTTTATCAGTAGTGGATACGACTTTAGAGCAAAGAGTTGAGTAAACACACTGGAATACAGCGCAGCCGTCTTCTGCCGATGACGTCTGCTATTGAGTTCGAATTCACTATTACAGCAACATGACGTGACGACCGCGTCGTGTCGTTGCGATTTAATACAGCGACACGTCGTCTGATGCTGCGTAAAGTTAGGTACGTACTCCCACATTTTGATTAATTAAAACATTTATTATAATTTTAACCACTTAATTTTTGGTTGTAATGTTGTAGTTATCATAATCCCAGAGTCAGACAAGTCATGGTCATGAACTTCCACAGTAGGTACACGTTTTGTGGAGGCAAGGTCATTCAAGAAATAGCTGATTAAAAAAAAACCCAGAAAATATAGTAAATTAGCATCTCTGAAACTCTACACTTATTTTACTTACTTTTTGGTCCTAATTTTGTAGTAGTCATAATCTTAGACTTCAACAAATCATACTCATCAATTTCCACAATACACCTTTCGGTCATGCAAAATCCTGCAAGAAATAGCAAATTATCATCTCTCAAAGTCATACTTGTTATGTTCCAGCTTAGAAGGTAAGGCAGACTAAAACAGGAGTCTACATATCTTAGCTTCAAAACTTTAAAGCACCGGAAGTGTCATTTGCTAGTTAATGATTTTGCTCGGTTGCCGTCATCACGTCACGTAAGTGTGTCACATGATATGTTTTTATGCCAATTTCTATGTCTGTGACTGTTCCTATATCTGTTATCTGGATATACAAATTTTAAAAAGTTTTAAATGTAAATAAAATTTAAATCTCTCCTTTAAATACGTAGGAGCATATGGGTTAGAGATAATAAAGTACAATATTGATAGAATATGCAAATTCTGGTGAACATAGACAACCACTTGAACTTAGCACAAAATCCAGAAACATGCTCATAAGAAAAGCGGAAAATTGAATCGATTTTGAAGAGATTTTGAAGACGTTCAAGTTTATTCACTTGGTCAACAGTTTGTTGCTGCTGTACCAACCGCTTAAAACTTTGGACAGAAATGGAGGGATTGAAATAGGACGATAGTAACTGAAACAGGATTCGTTTTTTGGGAAGAGGAATGGGAAGACAAGCTTATAGCTTGTCGTCCTTTCAAGACTTGGGAAAAATCCCGTTTGTGATTGACTGCTTAAGAATATTAGTAAGAATAAGACAAATAAAGTCAAAAATAAGACTTATTATATTTCAACCAACTTCATAACAACCGATTGCATTAGTCAATCTCTGTCAATCTCACAAGAAGTTCTTTTAACATAATCTTCAGAAAAAAGATTAAATGAGAAGGGTTCAAAATTTCAACGCGGGTGGGAAACAAGGTATTCTAATGTACGTAACTTACGACTTAGTAACGAACTTAAAATTAGTGGATGGAGAAGAAAGAAAATGTATGTATATGTATATTAATACGTGAAGCAAAAACTTAGAACTCCTTTTTAAGATAATTGCGCGGACGAAAATATGTAGGAGAAGTGCAGAGCGCTAATATTTTTCAAAAATCATGCTTAAATTGCATTAAATCTAATAATGATGCACATACTATCATGTACTTGACACACACAAATAAATATATTGATAATAATGATAAAAGATCACAGATGGCGCACAAGTTCATAAAGTTTGGAAGCAAAGTAAGTGGTTTTAATAAGTAAAGATGGCGTTCTTATCAAAAATATAGTAAATTTATTTTACATCTGTTAAAATTTGAAGGTTGGATTTCGACAAATGGGCGACCACTAGTTGTACGATTGTCACATGCGAAGAGCGTGACAATTCATACTGTTTCCTGAATTCTTCCAGTATCGTGTTCTGGTCTCTGCTCACCGCAGCGTGGGAACTTTAATTAAGCTTGTCACATTCAGTGTTACTTGTACTATTATTGTAATAGTAGATAATCCAAACCTACATCGACCTATACTGAGCTTATAACATAATAAATATATTATATATATATTTTTTCTATCTTAGGTTAGCTTTTATTTTCGCAACACGGTTACATTAACATACAATTAAAAAACCCAATAAATTATTCTCAAATTAATTTTTCGAATGTACAATGAAGTCACAACAACATCTGAAGTCAATTGTACGTACATAAGAGGGAAGTGTGCACTAGGTGCACACTATACTTATGGATTGCCATCCATATTCCATATCCTCTGTCCGTCGATCCCACTGTTGAAGGGGCAGAGCGTATCGGACCCATCGCATTACAAATCCCACTGATGCGGGCCGGGCCGCATCACATTGGCGCGGATTTTTGTTACCAACTCAGTACCACCAAAGTAGAGCAACGAAATAGAGAGGCCACTCGACTTTAAAATCGTCAAGTATGGAAAGTGACGCTATCTAGTAGTTGTCGTACGAAACTTTAGCGTTAAAATACCATAGTGCTCTTTTCGTAACAGTAATATCATGATATTTGGTCACTATATGCCGCATCGGGGTATGTGCGCGGGAAAAATCCGTATCCAAAAAAAATAATTCCCAGTATAACACGCAACAATTTAAATTTCAATGTCAAAAGCTATTTCATTCAATAATAAAAAATATGTCAAATAAATAAATAAAAAAAAACAAATTAATTAAAAACAAACATAATTACAAATTAAAATGTCAAAAAAAATATAATATTTAAAAATAATGTTAATAATCATAAAATTTTTATATTACATACTGTTAACAATATATTATTTATCATCCCTTATCAATCATTATTATTATTTAAAATTTGTCCATACATTATTATCTTTAAAATGTTCTTCTGTTTTATAGTATGCTTTTCGCAAAAGAATACTTTTTACACATGCTTTGAATTTCTTCTCATTTAAATATGTAATTTCCTCAGGAATTTTATTATAAAACCTCACACAAGCACCAATAAAGCATTTGGACGTTTTTTTAAATCTAAATTTATGTACATTAAGCTTATTTTTATTCCTTGTATTAAAACTATGAATATTCCTATTTTTCAGAAACAAGTCAATATTTTTTCGGACATACATAATGTTTTCATAAATGTATTGACTAGGTACAGTCATAATATTAATTTCTTTAAATAATTGTCTAAAAGATGCCCTACTGTCTAAATTATATATAGCTCGTATCGCTCTTTTTTGTAAGATGAAAACTGTATTGATATCAGCTGCTCTTCCCTATATTAAAAGACCATATGATAAATTACTATGAAAATTGCTATAGTAAACAAGTTTAGAAATATAGACGTCGGTCAACTGGCGAATCTTTCTAACTGCCTACGCGGCTGAGCTAAGTTTTTTCGTTAATTTCAGTATATGTTGACCCCACTGAAGCTTAGCATCGATATTGAGGCCTAAAAATACAGTGTCATTAACAAATTCTAATGTTGCATTATTTATTATTATTTGGTCATGTCGATCGATATGTCGTACATTTTGGATTATAAATTTAATACATGTGGTTTTTTTTAGCGTTTAGTAAAAAATTGTTCGCATTAAACCATTCTATCACCAGTTAAAGAGTGTTGTTCACTTTGTCAAAAACGGGTTCACGTCTACCTACGTCAAAAATTAAAGAGGTATCATCTGCAAACAGCACTATTTCACATCGATTGTGAACAATTGCTGGCAGGTCGTTTATATATATCAGGAAAAGGAACGGCCCCAAAATTGATCCTTGTGGTACCCCCAGTTTTACATATGCACCTGTGGATTTGGTGTTATTAACTTGTACCTTTTGAATTCTATCCGCCAAATAGGACTCTACTAATCTCAAAGCGTTGTTGTGTAGACCATAATACGTTAGTTTAATAAGCAGAGTCTGATGGTCCACACAATCGAACGCCTTCGATAGATCACAAAAAATTCCTATTGCGTCATTAAAATTCTCCCATGCTTTCATTATATAACCAACTAATCTTGCCGCTGCATCTGTTGTAGATCGGCCTTTAGTGAAACCGTATTGTTGTTCTGCAAATAGTTTGTTTATATTAAAATACGCTAACATTTGTGTGCACTTAATTTTTTTAAAAATTTTCCTCAACGCTGGTAATATGGATATTGGCCTATAATTTGTAGGGTCTTTTTTATCCCCCGACTTAAAAAGGGGTATAACTTTGCTAATCTTTATAATGTCCGGAAAGGTTCCTTTGTCAATGCAAATATTAAAAATGTCACTAAGGTAAGGAGCTATATCACTTATTGTTAAATTTATGATTTTAACGGACATACCCCAAATATCTTCACTAGCTTTCAACTTTAAGGTCTTAAAAGCTTTTATTATATCATTACAATTAATGTGTCTAAATTCAAATTTACATTTATTTAATTTGTGATTTGCCTTTAAGAGATTTTCAGCCATTACAGAAGATGATGAAATCGACTCAGTGATTTTGACAGGAATATTAGTAAAGAAATCTTCAAATTCCATAGCAATGTCAGCGTCAGAGATAAGCAATCCATTTTTGTACTAATCGTATATTGCGTATCATGAAATTTCATTTTGCCAGTTTCGCATATCTTTTCGCATATAGCTAGATACAAGTTCAATCTAAGCTAATATTTTTTTTAAAAATCAACCCTCAAAGTACTGCAATAGAAAATCAAAGATTGTATTAAAAATAATTTCTTCGCCGACGGAGTACCATTAAAAATTAGTTTATAATAAATTGCCTCTGTGGTCTAGCGGTCCGCCGCCCGTCGTATTTGACTTCTTGAGGTCCCGGCTTAAATCCCCGGGTCGGACAACACAAAAATAGTAGAAAATGTCTATTTTCCACTGTCTAATATAAATAACGCTCTCCAGGGCAGGATAGGTATTTGCATGGTTGGCAATAGGCTTGCCAACTATCACATTGAGAGTTGGGACTTTGTGTCTTCGGCTAATCGTGGGTACCCTGGTTGTGCCTCTGCCTAACTTTTCGGCGATATGAGCGTGAAGATACTTATAAAAAAGTATAAAACCCACGTCTCGGAAGAGGTAGGCAGATACACTAAGACCCACAATGTGATAGGCAATTTAAAATAATAATTATGCAAATGATATTCAAGTCATTGTATTCAAATCTTAAAACTAATTTAAAAAGCTGATTATATTTCTTAATATTATGAAACTTATAAAGTAATGAGTGATTGAAAATTCTACATTTTCGTGTGATCATTTCAAATGTGAATTACGTCTTGTGCTCTCGTTAATTGTGAAAGGTAATTTGCATTTGTTTTTCATGATATTGGAAGACAAACAATCAGACGGATTTTCTGATGGTAAGAAATAAAAAAAAGGTATCTTCACGCCCATATCCCCGAAGAGGTACGCAGAGGCACAACTAGGGCATCCACGACTAGCCAAAGACACTAAGTCCCACAATGTGATAGGTGGCAAGCCTATCGCCAACTGAATACAATACATCCAATGCCGAGCAACTGTTTTATTAGAAAATTGGGGAAACCCAATTTTGTTTTTGTTGCCCAACCTGGGTCGAACCCAGGACCTCATGCAGTCAAGTCAAACACCTGAACCGCTAGACCACAGAGGCGGACAAATCTAAACAAAATATACACAACGAAAATACACTAAAAAAAGTGTGTGTGTCAGCTACGACGCACGATTGGAGTTTACTCCTTACGAAATGTATCTTGCAGCACACTCCTACATCAGATTTAGTTACCTATGTTAATTCTTCTTAAATTAGTATCATCGCAGACATTAGAAGTGTGATCCAAATAGTCAGTATTTTGATAGATAGCGACTCCTCCCTCATGCACGGAGACTACGAAGTATCGCGCAGGAAGAGATCCCGAGAATGAGATACGCTGTGTAATGTATTCCATCTCATTCTTTTACACGTTAAATCCTACAGATATATATATGTTTGTCTCTTTCTACGTAACGCCTCAACTTTTCGTTTCTTCTCTCAACTCAAATCGTTTCTTAAGGAGTAAACTCCAATAAAAGATATGAATATTAACGGGCAGTAGAACTGCAAAAAACCATTTCATTTGACACCACGTCGCGGCTTGAAAATGTTTTCGAAAGACAGCAAATGGTTCCGACCGATAGAGAAAGAAAAAAGAAATTCAGGTCTCCTAAAGACAAAGGTGGTAATGTAGTCAACCCAAGGCCCCGATGTTAGGCCTTGAGCAAGAGTAAGTTAACCGACTATCCTATTACCCTAACCGGATTACATCAATAGCAAACCTTGGCATAACGGTGGCAACAATAGGTTAGGCAGTGGTACCAATCTAAGCGTTGCAAAACTTGACTACAAAGTCAGATGTCGCAGTGCTAGTTATAGTATCCTATGCTCGCCTTTTACGACCTGCCTGGCAGGAAGGCAGATGGTCTATTTTGCAAAGGACCCCTGACCAACTCTGGGTTGAGTTAATTAATCTTGCTACAGAGCTATTTTGATCATAGTAATGACTTAAACGTGCGGTTAAAGTAAGATCCGAGAAAAAGTGGGATTGAAAGAAAGTTTTGGTTCGCAGCACGCAATATGAGTAGTTTGAATGACATTGAACTCTAAGTACACTTGAATAAGTCCCTTCGAGCGAGAAAAGACTTCACCATCCCTTACTTAAATTGGTGGCATTTTGTGAAATTCTATATGGAGATTGCACCTATGGGAAATATAGATTTGGGTGTCGACTTCAATGTTTAAAGGGTGTTGCCTGAAGCACCGCGAGCTCACAGTGAGGCCGCAGGCCGAACTGTGAGCGCAAGGTGCTACTCGCGAGCTGCTCGCAGCTCGCGCAGCACGCGATATGTGTAGTTTGACAGAGGTTGAGCTCAAACTACTACTGATTACCTCATTTCAAGCAAACACAACTCTTCACCATTCTTTACTCAAAGAAAATAAAACTAAAAGTGTAAGAACAACTAGCCACACTGGACAACAGTCTACATGGGCGGCGGATCACACGCGGGCTGCTCGCAGCCCGCGCCGCGCGAAATACTAGTGGATAAAGAATATATACCTAGAGTGCGAATGTGGATAGATGTAGGTACCCGGAAAGACATAGATTGACATACCACGATCAAATCACTCGAGTTTTTTTTATATGCCATTGGAAGGCAAATAAACAGACAGATTTCCTGGTGGTAAAAATTCACGCCGCCTAGAGACACCAAAGGTGGTAATGGTGCGTTGCCATCCTGCGGTTGGGATGTTAGGCCTCGAGAAAAAAGTAAGCTTATCGGTTACCTTACCTTCCAAACCGTAACACATCAACGGGAAGCATTGACGTTATGGCGGCAGGAAAAGGTATAGGAAACTCTACCATCTAGTAAGATGTCTCGGTGTTAGTGACGGAAGGTAGATGGTCTATTCTGTAACGGAGCCCGGACCAACACAAATATTTCCACAAATATTTATAAAAGAATCATGAATGTGGAGAAAGCTAGGTAGGTTTGCATGGATCGTGACATTTGGCACACGTTACTCTCTCCCTAGCTCGTAAGTGATAAGGAGTGAAGATCATACATAGTATAAAACAAAGTCGCTTTCTCTGTCCCTATGTCTCTTTTTAAATAGATAAAGTGATTGAAGAGGAAGGATGTATATTTTATACCTGTGCGAAGCCGGGGCATTCATTTAAATTATTTTCAGACTTCTCTTCATGCTTCACTGTCTCCTCCCTAACATTTTTCTTCTCCTTTCCAAAATTCTCATCGTAATATTCCTGACCATCTTCAAGGAACTTCTCCTCACTTTTCACTTCTTCATTTGCGTCATACATTCCTTCTTGAGCAACTTCACAGCTATTATCTAATATATTGTAGGTATATATCTAAATATTGTGCTAGCTTTTTAATAAACATTACATGACGATTAACAAATATTTCACTATCCACTAGTATTCTGTAACTCATTTCTGTATAACGTATGAGTATTCCTCTTATAGATTTAGGACTTTAGACTATCGAGGTTCTTCTGGTACTCTTACGAATGCTGTACTACCATATATCTTAAGATGTGCCACATCAGGTTTCTTTTTCAAAAATAATTCATATGCGGTTTTTATTTTAGCAGTATTTGTTAACAATCTGTTCCCTAGCTTCTGATAACAAGCATCTATCACGATCCATCAAAGTTCCGTTATATAGAAAGAAAGAAAGAAAGAATGAAAAATATTTATTTGCGGAATATGAGTGTTACAAAGATGTTACAAAATTATTTAAGCGTTTTAACATATTCTACCAACTTGTGGTGTGCAAATATTTAATAGGTTTTAATCAAATTACTAATTTTAATTATTTAATTACAATCTACAACACACTGTATTTTGTATTTATTATAAGATTATTTATTAATACAACAATTTTTAGAATGTAAATTAATTTATCCCTGTCTACTGTAAACTACCACCGTTTCCAAACCTAGCCAGACAGGAGAAGAAACGGCGAAACAAACTCCTGCGTACCCGACATTCTGCAATTATTAATCATATTAGAAATACTAAATTATTTTTTTCTTATCTGCAAGATAATCTTTGACACTGTAATATTTTTTCTCTAAAAGTAAATTGAATACCTTTTTTCGAAATCGGCTTAATGGAAATGATTTAAGATTATCAGGAATTTTGTTGTATATACGAATTGATATGCAATACACACTATTTTTGTAAATGTTGATTTTTTGGTTAGGCACATGTAGTTTCTCACTATTTCTAAAATGAGATAAACCTAGGACTTCAGCATTCGTATGAAACAAATGATGATGTTTTTTTACAAATACACATACAGCTAATATATATAAACACGGCAAAGGTAATATTTTAAGTGACTTAAAAAGTGGCTTGCATGAATGTAATTGATTGACATTACATATCGCACGTATACACTTCTTTTGCACTCTAAAGAGTCTAGTTAATTCTACAGAATTCCCCCAAATAGGAATACCATACTGCAAAACGGAAGAAACATACCCGTGATATGCTAACAGAGATGCCTTTAATCCTGACACTTCTCTAATTCTTCTCAACACATATACAAACCTATCGATTTTATTGCAAAGTAAATCAATATGCGATTTCCAGTTACAAAATTTATCGATTTTTATTCCTAGGAATTTAGTACAATCTACATTCTCAATAGTAGTATTATTTAAAATAACATTTTAGTAACTCTATAAAGTGTTTGAAATTCAACTAATTTTGTCTTCGTAAGATTTATTTTTAGATTATTTTCATTTAACCATTCTGTCACTTTAGTCAAAGTTTTACTTGTTTCTTCCAATAAATCGTTTTTATTTTTGCTCTTGATGAGAAGTGTAGTATCATCAGCAAACAAAATTGAATCATGATTGATAGCATCAGGCAAATCATTTATGTAAATTATGAAAAGTAATGGCCCTAAAACACTACCTTGTGGTACACCACAGTCATTAAAAAGATAACTTGAAGTATATACTTTCTTGCTGTTTCCACTTATTTTTGAAATCTCAACACATTGCTTTCTATTCTCTAAATAGCTTTTAAACCATTTTAATGAATTACCTCTAATACCATATCTCTCAAGTTTCGTTAACAAAATTTTATGTGATACAAAATCAAACGCTTTACTCATATCTAAAAATACAGCAAGGGGAAACTTTTTACTATTTAGGCATTCTGTTACTTTTTTAACGAAGTCAAAACAAGCACAAACTGTAGACCTACCTTTTCTAAATCCGTATTGATTATTTTTTAATAAATCAAACTGAAGAAGATAACTGTATAATTTGTCATACATTATTTTTTCAAAAATCTTAGAAATGACTGGAATTAAAGTTATTGGTCTATAATTGTTCATGTCACCTCTATCCCCTATTTTAAGTAATGGCTTGACAATAGACTTTTTTAAACGATCAGGATACTTTCCTTCTAAAAATGATAAATTAATGATATGACAAAGAGGCTTTGATATCACACTGGCAACATTCTTTAATATTATTGTGCTTATATTGTCATAGCCAGTTTTTCAAATTATATATAACCTTAACTAAATCATGCTCATCAACTGGTGTCAAAAACATAGTTTTACTATGATTAGACAGATGATGAAATTTTATGCTATTTGTAAAACAAGCCTGAATTTTATTACAAGATTTAGTTTGATTTATAAAGAACTTGTTGAAATGATTACAAATTACTTGAGCATCAGTGTATACCGAGTTATTTATTTTAATTTGTTCTATTTCTTCTTTAGATATTTTATTTTGAAATGTACTTTTGATTATATCCCATGAAGCTCTACATTTATTAGAAGACTGTTCAATATATTTTAACGATGCCTGTTTCTGTGATTCTAGTATACATTTAGATAATACCTTTTTATAGCGTAAGTAATTTGTCTTATTTCCCTTTTTGTTAAATTGGGAATAACGATAATTTAAATATAACTGACGTTTTACTTAACAACATTTTAAAAGACCTTTAGACAGCCATTTGTTTTTTATTGGCTTGTTTGACACCCTAATTTGAATTTTTGGAAAACATAATTCATAAATTCTGTAGTACCATTGAGTTGGTGAGTATATGGTGGAACAGGTCTTATAAATATGCCTTCCTGGGTAGTAATAATTTAATATATTGTGTAGTGATCGGTAAAGCAAAAAAATATTAATAAATTAAACAGTGAACTAAAAGGTATAGCTTACTGGGACCAATTCGAAGTCAACAGTATCTTCACAACGTTACTCGTATTGTAAGAAATTGAAAATATACGTTTTCTGTTTTTGTTATTGCTACCTGGGGATAAAACCTACCACCCGAGATCTCAAGAAGTCAATTCCGATGCTAAACCGCTACACCACAGAGGCAACCATACAATCATACCATATATTATTATTACCTACGTTTCTAAAAAGAACCAGAAATATCGGTTCGTTCTTGGCCTAGTAACTGCGTTACATAACATACCTACTGCGTGATTCATATAGATAAATGACGTAGGTATTCAAATTGACGTAATTTGTGGTTCTTTGTTCACAATGTAGTTCAAAAGAGCAATAATGTTTAGGAAATATGTTTACAATACTAAAGCAATTACTCCGCCTAATTTATTGGGAATTGATCGAAGAATGGCATATGCAAATAAAAAATATCAGTCTGGTTGAATGTGAATTGGAGTAATTAAAGGATTAGCCGGGATAAAATTATCAGGATCTCCTAGTAGATATGGATTAGTTAAAGTTAATGTGGTTAATAATATAATTAAAATAATAAATCCAATTAAATCTTTGAAAGTAAAAAATGGATGAAATGGAATTTTATCAAAATTACTATTAATTCCTACTTTAATTTATTAATTATTAATTAAATAATTAATTCCTACTTCTTCAATGGCAACTGAACACTTGGGTTACAATAATAAATAATCATTTATTTGACACTGTTAAATCTATAGTATCACAATAAAAATCATGTTTTGAAAAATTTAACCAAAATATTACAAACGAAAAATACCTAAAATAAAATAAGTGAATAATGGAGGCAGTAAAATAAAATATTTTTACATTTCCGTCACCATGGTATACTCTCAGTTTTGTGTACTTGGGGTTGAATGCCGTATTCAGAGGGCGCCTAGCGTATCGTTCCCCACCCGAACATACTCTGTTTATTGTCATTTCGCAAAAAAAGCAATGTATAGCACTGTTGCCAATGCTACTGCAATTATCGTGTTCTACTGCTTTTAGATCCCAAAATAATGAAATTCACAGTCTGTAGCTGAAGGCCAAAAGTCGAAGTAAAATCTGCGGCTTCTTGATAAGTACATGATTACTATGAATACAATATATTCAATAAGTATTTGACTTTACTAATATAATAATAAGTACCTTTGAAAATCATTAAACGCTCAGTAGATTGATCCAGTCAATTTGTTTAATAAATAAGTGACTATCTACTTTCTTAAGAGCGGTTTCAGACTAGCGTCTTACACACGCGTGTGAGCTCGTTTTTGAAAGCACATGTAGGCGCATAAAGGTGCTTTTGTCACACGCTCGACTCGTACGAACGTTGACGCGTTTCTAAACTATACGAGCACAGTTGATACTGACACGATACCATAGGTTCGTTTTTCTTTGGAATGACTAATATGTTGCCAACCTCGCGGTTTTTACAACTTCATCGGGCTTTACATCGCGATCGGTTCGAGCGAACACGGGCAGTGTACGCGAGTCCGTTTTTTATAAGCGCATGATAAAGCTTATGTTGATCGTATATGCGCTAGTACCTCAATCTGAAATGGCACTTATCCTCCGAACCGGAACACGTCAACGCAAGCACTGAAGTTAATTTGTTTAATACGTATTAAAATGCTCCACAGCATGGTATATTATCGTTTTTGAGTACTAACGATGGTTGGCTAACTTTATATATGGAAAGTTTTTATCATGAAGTCTTATCATAAATTACCTTATAGTTTCACACCTATTTTTATTTTATTTGTTTCTTTTATTTATTTGTTTTACTTAATATACTCTTTGCACACGAAGAGCAAAATTTTACAAAATACTGGAGCAGTAAAATGCACTTATTTTTGAAATGGCAAACATGTCGCTAACCGCGAGGTTTGTAACATGTTTGTAACAACTTCACCGGACTATGAAAAAAAATGCAAAAAAGGAGAGCTTATCTCTAACTACAGAAATTTCTTCCAGCTAACCCAAAAAAAACTGAAAATAAAATTAACTAATCAATTAAATTAATAATTTCTTGTAATCAATTTCTTGACTTGTACAATTCTAAACAGTAACCAAATTACGGATAAAGTTTTAGTTTTAGTCACAAGCGTTCTTATGTGGCCAGCCAGTAAGTTTGCAATGATATGTTAAGGTTTACCTAAAATAAAAAATTTCTTATATAAAACTGTATGCAACGATAGTCTCGAACAATTTTTTTGTGATATTTTTTTATTAAGTAGCAAAATTGATTTTACCAGCTACTTTACCCTCCGAAACGGAACACCTCAACGGCAAGCTGACGTTATGGCGGATGGAATGGGTAAGGCGGTGGTACCAATGGACGAGTCGCTGCGAAACTCTACCACCTGGTGAGATGTCACGATGTTAGTGACGGTAAGCCTGTGCTCGCATTTTACGAGCTGCCTGGCACTTTCTCGCGAACTTTGTTCCGCCCGTTCAGTTTGTATGTGGAAAATTAAGATGTTGTTTACAGGATAAAAAGTATCCTGTGCCCTTCTCCCGGTTCTAAGCTGCCTTCCCACCAATTTTCAGCCTAACCAATTCAGCCGTTCTTGAATTATAAATAGTGTAACCAATACCACTTTCTTTTAAATATACAGATGTTTGAAAAGAGTATTGAATTTGCAAGGAGTTTGTCAGCAAGGATCGTGACACTTGGTACTCTTTTTTATATACAAGATGAGGCCAACGAGCATGTGGGTCACTAGATGGAAAGTGATCACCGCCGCCCACGAACATCCGCGACACCAGGAGTGCTACAGTTGCGTTGCCGGCCTTTAAGGAATGAGTACGGTCTCTTCTTGAAGGCTCTCACCGCCATCGGTAACTGGTTCCACAAAGGTGTTGTGTGAGGTAAAAAATGCCTTCGGAATAGCACAGTTATATATCAAGATGATGGGCATGATACTTTAAACTCTGATGCGATACCCAAAGGTGGATATCAGCGGCTGGAATCCAACCAAACAACTTTGGGAATGCTCTGGGATTACACATGATTGGTACAATTTTCTCTCTGCTTACACAGCCTAAGACTTGGCGTAATGTAATGTGTGATATGTGTGATTATAAACATCTTATCCTCATCAGCGTTCCAGATATGCCGGTAACGATGAACGCAAACTTAAAGGATGTTCCTAATACATCAAATGAAAAATCTGAAATCCAAGCTATGTTTTCTGAATCAACTATTTTCATCACCGGTGGTACAGGATTTGTAGGAAAACTTCTCATAGAAAAACTATTAAGGTATGTGATTCTTTGCTTTTTTAGTGAAAACTTCTTAAGCGGCGTTGCGCACTTTTTTTGAATGGGTAAAAACTTCTAAACTCGCGTCAGTAAACTTGATCGAAAATTAGTAAGCGCTGTCTTACTTCCGTGAATGTTCGTGTTGTCATGTTTGTATACGATAGCGCAATAAATGAATATTGTATTCTACCACATAAATGGTAGTACTTTCATACTGATAATTCAAGAAATTCGTGCAAAATTATTCAATAACCAGTCCAAAATATCAAAATTATTAACATATTTATTTATTAAAAAATCTTAATATATTTATTAAAATTATTGAAAAACTTGAAAATTAATATTTATTAATATTAATATTTAAGTTTTCTCTTCTGCCGGCACTCCCGGAGTGCAACCCGTCGTTTTTTTATTGAATGATGTACACTTGGTTGTTGCACTAATCTAACTGGGTAAAATTTCTCTTGTCGTAAGTCGAAATGATAATCAATACTCGAAAAAAAAGTCACCTACACTTACTAGGTCCAGATGTATACATATTCTTACAGGCGTATTTGTGAACATTGTTTAACTTTTAATCATCAATTTAAATAATGTTTTAAAAATTTTATTTATATTTTACTAGCTGTTCCCGCGAACTTCGTTCCGCCCGTTCAGTTTGTATGGTAAAAATTAAAATGTTGTTTTTCACAGTTTCCTCACAATTGAACAGGATAAAAAGTATCCTATGTCCTTTTCCCGGTTTTAAGTTACCCCCCTACCAATTTTCAGCCTAATCGGTGTAGCCGTTCTTGAGTCATAAATAGTGTAACTAACACCACTTTCCTTTATATAGGTATATAATAAGATAACGCTATTAATATTTTTTTAAATACGCTTTCAAAAAGCCGTCATAATATGAAACAACTTCAGCTTATCAACAAGATGGCTGACTAAATTTCAAACAGCTGACGTTATTTACGATGACAAATTAAAACGAAAAGTAATTTGGAGTAATTCCCAACGACTCACGTGATACGTTTCGAGTTGCAACGGACCACGCAAAATATCCATATATATATACACTAACGTAGTCGGTTGCAACTAAAAAAATAAATATAAATTGTTCTCAACGGATCACATAGCCCGTAGCGACTAAAAAAATAATTTGTAATTCGTTCCCACCTGCTCTCTCGGTTGGTTGCAATTACGTTTTGAGTTATTCCTAACGACTCACGTGATACGTTTCGAGTTGCAACGGACCATGCAAAATATTCCCATCCACTCACGTAGTCGGTTTTAACTAAAAAAATAAATATAAATTGTTCTCAATGGATCACGTAACCCGTAGCGCCTAAAAAATAGTTTGTAATTCGTTCCCACCTGCTCTCCCGGTTGGTTGCAATTACGTTTTCGTTGCTTTACCACACTAATTTAAACTTATTTTATCACTTTAAAAAAAATAATTAAAGATAACAAATAG
Organism: Calephelis nemesis; assembly: GCA_002245505.1. Lineage (NCBI taxonomy): Eukaryota > Metazoa > Arthropoda > Insecta > Lepidoptera > Riodinidae > Calephelis > Calephelis nemesis. Next base: position 201,529 of record NJDD01003017.1, read on the forward strand.
TTTAATAACTTGTGAAATATTAAAATAGTCATGTTATAACATAAAGCTGTGATTTTAAATAAATATTTTTTGGGTCACATTGGTGGACACATTGTTGAATCTATGTACAAATTATGATTTTATTTACAAGTAACTATGCGAAGCTGGAACATAAAAAATATATGTTTGACTTTACTTACTATTACATATTATGAAGCAGGTCCATTTTTATAACAATGTCTGGTGTTTATAACAATCTTAAATAATTATAGGGATTTTAGTAATGTTGTTTTTTATATTGTTATAACCGAATGTTTATTTTTTTAAGAATGTGATTAATTATTTCTATTTTGTCACAATAAGACAGATTTTTAATGCTAAATCCACTATATTTGTTAATTAAAAGTGGTAAAATAAGTTTAAATCACGAGCTTGGTTCGTTGGCACTCCGAACGCAACGAAAAAGTAGTTGCAACCGACCACGAAAGCGAGTGGGAACGAATTACAGATAATTTTTTTTAGTCGCTTCGGGCTACGTGATCCGTCGGGAATAATTCACATTTATTTTTTAGTTGCAACCGACCACGCGAGTGGATGGGATTATTTTACGTGGTCTGTTGCAAGTCGAAAAGTATCACGTGAGTCGTTGGGAATAACTCGTAATTTGGTCTGACTTATTTGTGCAGTGTCCTGAATTTTCTACGCGTGTATTGAAATATTTTGATTACGGTAAAGTTTGAACGACTTTGGACGGTACTTAAAGAAATAATTAACTGTATAATCTATAGGAATCTAACAAGTCAACATTAAAATATAAATAATTAATCAATTAATAACTGGTGTTAGAGTGCTTTGCAGCAACTTTCATCCACCACATATCACATCAACCACCTTATCTACTTCTGACGCCACATTTACTATCATATTCCTCTTAAACATTTATCATATAAATATACTAAATTTTAGGATTACCTGTACCTCCGAAGCTGTAGGTGGATTGCCAACATGTGACTTTTACACATTTTTACAAACGTTACTTAACCTATCCTATTTATATTATAAATGCGAAAGTTTGTCTGATATTTTGTTGCTCCTTCACGCTAAAACTGCTTAAATTATTTTCATTCAATTTGGTACTTGGTATCCCGAAATAATGTTCCTGCGGGACCACTCAGGCAAAGCCGCGGGCAACGGCTAAGTATTGTGGTATAAAATTATATCAATCAGAGGTATCGATTTGGGAGTCTTTAAAGAGCCTTACTACTTAGCGCACATACATACGTATCATCACGCCAACGCCCTTACGTGATATGCAGAGAGTATCTAGTACCAAATCTGACGATTCTGGCAGTCTGCCTCAATATTCATTACCCTTTTCATACAAACTCAACCCCTCCCTCTAAGAATATCCAAGCGCTTTTATAGTATAATGTCAACCATGGTCTCCCCGGGTATCTAACACCATCCACATTTGTATTGTATATCTGCTTTGTCAGTCTTTCTACTTAGCGACCTGCTACCAATATTTTAATGACCTATGTACAGTTGGAATTAGGTCTACCGGAAATTTGTTGATGATATATGGTTGTTAATTACTGAGAAATAGCAGTGGTTGCCTGGTAACTGACCTACAACTCTTATCTTAGATTGGTTCTATACTTCTATGAATATGGTGAGCAGTTAGTATTCACCGTGTTGGTCCGAGCTCTTTTGCAGAATAGACCATCTGCCTTCCTGCGAGGCAGCTCGTAAAATGCAAGCATAGGCATACCGTCACTAACAATATGACATCCTACTAGGTGGTAAAGTTTCGCAGCGACTCGCACGGATTGGTACCATCGTCCTACTTACACCTGCCGTCATAACGTCCAATGCTTGCTGTTGACGTGTTCCGGTTTGGAGGGTAAGGTAGCCGGTAAAATTTTGCTCGATGCCTAACATCCCGGCCTCTTGTCGGCAATGCACCATCACCACCTCTGGTGACTCTAGGCGTTGTGAATTTCTTAGCAGCAGGAAATCTGCTTGATTGTTTGCCTTCCATTATCATAAAAAAAAACTACGAAATGTCCGCAAAACAACAGCCTGTTATATTATTTTTTTTCTATTTAAGATCATGTCCAGAAATCAAGAGAATCTATATGCTCGCAAGACCAAAGAAAAATAAAAGTGTCAAAGAAAGATTGGAGGATCAGTTTAATGACGTAGTAAGTTTTTGAGATACGGTCATCCTCGTCACTCAGTAACGCCTTGCCTGGTTTTAAACCGAGTTCAAAAAAACGAGGCGCTTCTTAATTCTGCCAGTATTTTTTAATGTATGTACACCGATTTCTCCAAGGTTATTGAATTGATTTACGTAGTTATTGAATTGATTTACGTAATTCTTTTTTTGTTTGATGCGGAAAAGTTTCGAAATGGTTCCATAAAAATTTGATTTACTTAGAATTTCACCTATCCCGTTGTTTATTTTTATTAAAAAAAAGTGTCTTCACGCCCATATCCCTGAAGAGGTAGGTAGAAGCACAACCAGGGTACCCACGACTAGCCGAGATACTAAGTCCCACAATGTGATAGGTGGCAAGCCTATCGTCAACCGGGCACATATCCTATCCCGAGCAACATTTTTTTTTATTAGAAAATTGGAAAAACCCAATTTTCTTTTGTTGCTCGACCCGGGATTCGAACCCAGGACCTCAAGCAGTCAAGTCCAATAACTGAATCGCTAGACCACAGAGGCGATTATTAAATTAAATAATATCAGCAATAAACTAAAACTTTAATACTATAAAAGTAACTACGTTAATGAAAACCGACTTCAAAACTTAAAATTAAAAAATTATAAAGATTTTATATGAATCATATACTTCCTATTAATTACATGTGTCATTTACTAATAGGTTTGAATTCAGTGCCTCGGTCGGTCTAAGCGCGTAATTAAATATAATTTATTATCTTTGCGTAGTAGAGCTTTTAGTAACTACTTTTACTTGTTTTATACAGGTTTTCGATATTTTAAGAAAAGAATGTCCAGATTTTATGTCAAAAATCATTATTCTAGAAGGAGACACGAGCAGGCCCGATTTGGGAATAAGTAAAGAAAACAGAAATATTCTATCTCAAGAAGTAAGTGGTGTCAAAAATTCTTTAGATTATTTTTAAAGTTAAAGTGACAGAAAAGAAAATATATTTATCTATATAGTGATTAAACTCGGTTGGTCGATTGTTATAAAGTGCAATAAACTTATCTGTTCAGTAAACAGCTTCAGACCAAGGTTTTAGATCTATATTTTCATTCCTTGACCAAAAAGGAAAGCTGCTGTACGTTTGACGTGTCTCTATCTGTGTTTGTGTGTGTGTGTGTGTTTGTGTTTTATTACGGACAAGTTGATATAGAGTTATCTGCAAAATATAGGAAAATCAAAAATCATTTTTTTAAAAACAATTTAAATTATTTTGTCCAGCATTTTTTAGGCAGCAGATTTTTAATATGATTTCTACGATAGTAAATTTATTTTATAATATGTGGATTGATCCTATTGTTTGCTTGGTGAAGGTCGACGTAGGTTTGGATCTTTTACTAGAACAGGGTTTCCCATACTATAGGTCGCGACCCACTGGTGGGTTGTACTCGTACAAGAATATTGAGTGGGCCCTGCCTGTAGAATAACAAACTACCCTACCGATAACACACCACACTACCGACAATTTAATTGTTCTAATTTGGATGTAGTTATTTAACTAAGAACTGATGAAATAACCCCGTGTTGGTACGGGCTCCTTTGTGGAATAGACCATCTGCCTTCCTGTGCCAGGGAGCTCGTAAAAGGCGAGCATAGGCTTACCGTCACTAATACCGTGACATCTTACTAGGTGGTAAATTTTCGCAGCGACTCGCCTAGATTGGTACTACCGCCTTACCTATTCCTGCCGCCATAACGTCATGACGTGTTCCGGTTCGGGGTGTAAGGTAGCCGGTAAACTTACATTTGCTCGAGGCCTAACATCCCTGCCTCTGGTTGGCAATGCACCATTACCACCTTTGGTGTCTCTAGGCGGCGGGAATTTCTTACCATCAGGAAATCCGTCTGCTTGTTTGCCTTCCAATATCATAAAAAAATTATATATTAAAATTATAAAAAAACGTGTATAACCTTAGACCCTTAATCGTATTGGTAACAGTTAAAGGTCTGGAGGTGGGTCCCAAGTTCGGGAACTTTTTTTAGATGGGTCGTAGTCCAAACAACTTTGGGAACCACTGTACTAGAACATTTAGTTAAAACCACTATTAAGATAAGGGTGAAGAATAAATAATTTCAAATGCAATTCAAATATATTTGTAATCATGATTAAGGAACTTCGCTAGAACACTCGTTCAACAATAAAAACGGTCATAATTTTATATTTAAATCTTTGGTATTATAATCCATTAGGTATTATTATTTAGACATGTATAGGTGATTTTCATTTTTTCATGAGAAAGGTCAGCTAATAAGTACATAGTTCTCCTTATGTTAAGAGATAAACGTGGCCTATAGACACCGTAGACGTTAAAGGTGCGTCATTGTCCTGTGGTCGGGGATGTCAGGCCTTTCGTGCAAGGCTACTAGCTACCCTGTTCTCTAAAGCGGAAAATGACATATAGCATGGTAGCAGAAATAAGTAAGGCGGTGGATTACTACCCGGGAAAGTTGCTGTACAGTTGACACAAAGCCTGGACAACTATTGACACGAATTTAAAATTAATCCCAAAGTAAGCAAATTAAATGCTTGTTTTATGGGTGTTGGTCAACGATACTAATACATAGAAATACTTAAATAGATACCAGAATAAATGTAATAAACAAAATACCCGGAAATATAGACATCCAAATGTTCATCACACAAATGCCTGCCCCCGTCGGGAATCGAACCCCAGCCACGCGGTTGGTCAGTGTAGTTAAGCGTGTAAGCTAACCACTCGACGAATACGGCGGTCTCTACCACCAGTGCAAACAAACCAGTCAGCTAATGGACTATTAGGAATACCGAAGATCATGTGAATTGGAAGAATAAGAGTAGGAAAGTGATAGCTGAATTTATGTACAGGCCCTAACGTGAGGATTGACGAATTCAAAAAAGCCTGAGCCTGAATCTTAATGAAAAAAATAACCAGGGTTTATTGTAGGTAGAGTTTATCTTCCATGGAGCAGCGACAGTAAAGTTTAACGAAAGCCTCAAAGTTGCCACAAACACAAATGTACGGGGTCCAAGAGAGATGCTTAAACTTGCCAGAAACTGTGGAAAATTACGTGCTTATGTACATATCTCTACTGCTTACAGGTGAGGGAGTACCCGATAGTTTTCCTAAAACACATTCAAATTTCCTTAAACACAATTTTCCTAGTTGAAACGTTTTAATGGGTTTGGAAGGAAAATAAGTGTTGATACCCTGTGTTGGTCGCTGTGTTGGTTTCATTCTGTGGGATATTTAATTAAACCAGGCGTAACTTTGCGGAAATCCCCTAAAAAAGAATGTACCTATAATCTTAAAATAAAAAATTTAGATACACGTAAATACGTTTTCCTACAGGGGTTAATAAAACCCCTCATTTCTCTTCAGGGGTTGAAAAAACGCGTCAAAATTGTTTCGGCGTTACGATGTTTCAGACAAATATACGCACATAAACAAGTAACACATACAACTTCTCTCTTCCATGACTGCAAAGATTACGAAATATACGTAGCACCGTAGCTTTAAAACTATGATTCATCAGCCATCTCATATTAAATTCATCAGGTCCTTGTCATCTATCTAGTTAAAGCGAAGCGAATGAGTCCAAACTCGGTGGGTTTACTTGATTTTTTCTGAATAATACAGGTCAGGTCGCTTGTATAATATAAACTCCAGCGACAACACCGCGTTTTTTCTTACAAGTTTGTAGTGTAAGTAGGTAGGTATTTTCTTGAGACTGAAATTTTTAATTTCTTAATATCTTTTGAATGGATTGTTCGGTTTGAAAAATTCATACAGCAATCTCAAGGCATTAAAACAGTTTTGAATAAAAAAATATTTATTTGTAAATTAATAGGTATGGACCTTTATTGCCCGTGCAGTAGTAAAAACGGAAAAAAAAAATACCGATCTTACCACTGGTAGTAACATTACCACGTAACACGGGCAACAAAGGGTTATGGATAACATACTCCGAATATGATCACTATTTCTATTACGGTTTTTAATATATAAAATACCTTTTAAATAATATATATTAAGGAAATTAAATTAAATATCCTTAAAAAAGCACAATTTATTACACTCATAATTAATAAATTTAACAAATGTACACAAATGAACCAATAAAAATTTTACAATTTGAAATTTGTTAACCCGCAAATAGAATAAGGCACCAATCAACACTTTTTACACAATTTACGAATAAACAAGTCACGCCAAACACAACAACCGTTACATTCAAACGCTGAATTTCAAATGGCCGCTCCCCGGTGGGGCGCTGCTTTTTATAGGCTTTTCTTATCGCAATTTTAATTACGCTTATTTTATTGTCGTAACTACAATAGTCAGATATATAGTGTCACGATCTTTTTTGTAGATATTAATAGGTTCTTTATTATTGTAGAACATATTTTTGTCCTATCTATTATTTGAGAAATCTATTATTTATCATCGTTATATCAATCATGATGCATAAAGGGACCACAATGTGGTGCGTAAAAGAGATTAAACCATTAGAACAGCGGTATGCGAAGTTAATAAATAAATGTCCGTATTTAACAGATATGCGTTTGACTATCAGGTGCTGATTCGTTGCGTATAGAAAGGGAAGCGACTGATCTGTCTGTCTTCTCTCTTCTTCTAACTTCTTTCTTGACGATTTTAGTACCACACATTCGCGGCGAATACTGACACATCCTGGTGCTTTTGCTTCTTAATTCTTCCAGGCGTCCAAATCTTCTTGTCGCAATAAGGAATTCGGGAAGGATTATATTAACAGGGAAAAAAAGCAAATAGCGGTAACAATTATTTTTGTACATCTTGTGTTAGGTTATTGAAGTTTTATTAGGTACTCTAATTTTTTTCTAGCTACAAAATATAGCCTATGTTTATCAGCGATAATGTGAGCTTTTTATGGTGAAAGAATTTTTCAAATTGGTCCAGTAGTTTCGGAGCCTATTCAATACAAACAAACAATAAAATGTTTCCTCTTTATTATTAGTATAGATTTTTTTTTATATTAAACTCATTACAGCAATTGTGTGAAAAAGGAAATTGATGAAAAACTCTATAAACCTGCGATACAACCGGAGAAATTGATATACTTGGCAGAAAACTTGGATGACGAGAATCTGAATATAATTACCCCAGAGTAAGGACATTTTTAAAATGTTACAGAGTTATTTTAATTAAATATTGCTTTTAAACAGAATGAGTTCCAAAACCTTCAAATTCTTGGAACTCATTCTCTGTCTATACCGTATTATAAATTCTTCTTGTGTGGCATGTCAACTATTGATGTTTCGGATATATTATGTATTCGCAACCGCGGATATCAGAGAACACAGAAAGTTCCATGTCCGTATCCGTCACGTTGGCGAATGTTGGACAGATCTTATACATACAAACATACCAAGACCCTAGGGTAGGTGTTAAGTGTCAAGTCTAACGATCCTGGCAGACCTGACTAGCTTCCTCCTCATTCATTACCCTTTTCAATACACACCGGTTTCGAAGAGTCTTAAAACTTGAAATTTCGCAATTAAAAAACAATATATCTTTTGGTCCTGGGTTCGATCCCCGAGTCGATCAACAAAAAATATGAAATTGTGTATTTTCAATCTTCTACTAAAGATAACGCTGCCCGGGATTGGATATGTCCCGGTTGGCGATAGGCTTGCCACCTATCACTTAGTGTATTCGGCTAGTCATGGGTGCTCACGATTAGCCGAATACAACTACTAGTGAAAAAAGATACTGTACTTACTTTTATTTACTTAAAATATATTTAATTTTTCAATATATTTACAAAATTATAATTTCAGGTTGGTCAGAAACTACCCCAACACATATTCATACACTAAGTCAGTAGCTGAGCATATAGTACAGAGCTACGGTCAGGGTCTACCCATAGCCATTGTTAGACCATCGATAAGTAAGTTAACAGAAATAAAAATTGACATTTTAAAATAAATTGAATTAGGGCCACTTGCACGTTTCAGGGTTAAATATTTAACTCTGAGTTTGCTTCTGATTAGAGTTAAATTGCTTTAAATTCGACATTTTTACGCATTATTAAAGCTAACTAAGGACCGGGTTTATTTTGTGATTTAGATTACTAGAATCATTCCAGTAGTGCAGTCCGTGAAATTAAATGGCAGATTACAATGACTTGCCTGAATTGGTATCCTCGCCTTACCTTTGCGGTTGACACTGTCATCTCGACCATGGCAAGCACTAGCGGCTCCTCTCGGCTGATCCTCCGATTAGGAACGTAGAGTAATCGGCATAGTTACCCAAGATATGGTAGTTTTGGTATTCTGCAGCTTGGCCTCCGTTTGAAACTATATCATTTGAATCCTAAATGCCACCGCGTCTTTCTTACTATTTCTTATAAATGAAAATCCGTTTAAATTTTGCCCTTTAATCTTTCCCCGTTTTGGATGTCCTTGTTTTTGCTAGCTGTCTTTTTACTTAACTTTCTCTAACGTTCACTTCACTTACTACTTTACTCAGTTAACTGAAAGTTCTGCAATCGTCAAGATGAATGGATCAGCTGGTTTGCTCTTGAGTCACGATTTCATGCAACCTGAGTAGGTATGTCGAATTTCGACTTTGCGTCCAACTCGACTTTAGATGACCATGGAAACACGCCGCCGACCATCCCGCGGTGTGAAGTGTCTATGCCAAAAATAAAGTTCCTTCAGAGTTCAGTGCGTAGAACGCTTATTTCATTGAACGTCAACAAGTCGAGTGGGCCCGATGGTATCCCTCCGATTGTTCTCAAAGTGTGTGCTCCTGAGCTGGCACCGGTTTTAACGCGACTCTTCCGGCTCTCCTATTCATCAGGCATTGTACCGAATTCATGGAAGACCGCTTTAGTACGCCCGATCCTTAAAAAAGGTAACCGCTCGGATCCTTCCAACTACCGACCTATAGCTACTACTTCCTTGTTTTCCAAAGTTATGGAATCCATAACAAACTGCCAGCTCTTAAGGTACGAGTACCTAAAGGTGCACCAGCTGTTAAATTACCGTCAGTACGGTTTCCGTCGTGGTCGTTCAGCTGGTGATCTTTTGGTTTCCTTAACACACCGATGGGCGCAAGCAGTCGAAAGCAAGGGAGAAAGAAGCATTGGCTGTCAGTTTGGACATAGCGAAAGCCTTCGATCGGGTGTGGCACAAGGCGCTTCTATCGAAGCTTCCATCTTACGGTCTCCCTGAGAAATTATGTACTTGGATCACTAGTTTTTTGACGGGGCGTAGCATCAAGGTCATTGTCGACGGTGTGTGCTCGGAGTCCAAACCTGTCAATGCTGGTGTTCCCCAAGGCTGTGTGATTTCTCCTACGTTGTTTCTTCTGCATATCAATGACATGTTGCAAATTAGTGACACTCATTGCTATGCGGACGACACTACTGGGAAAGCCTTATACTTTGGCCGACATAATATGTCGCGGGAACATGTCATCGAGAGCCGGACCAACTTGTGTATAAAATTGACAATCTTTTGTCTGAAATTTCGTTGTGGGGCCAGCAAAATCTGGTGCAATTTAACATGAACAAGACACAAGTTTGCGCGTTTTTCGCTAAAAAGACTACCTTTGTCGCATCTCCTCGATTTGAGAGCGTTTCCCTTTCTGCCACAGCCTGCATTGGTATACTCGGCGTTGACATTTCGAGTAATGTTCAATTTCGTGGTCATCTGGAGGAGAAGGCTAAAATAGCCTCTAAGAAACTTGGTGTGTTCAGTAAAGCGAGACAGTATTTCAAGCCGACCCATCGCTTGCAACTATATAAAGCGCAAATTCGGCCTCATATGGAGTACTGTTCTCACCTCTGGGCAGGGGCTCCACAGTACCAGCTCCTTCCATTTGACCGCATTCAACGTAGAGCAATTCGAATTGTCAATGACCGGGCAATTACCAATCGGCTTGATTCCTTAACATTGCGTAGAGATGTTGGGTCACTCAGTGTTCTCTACCGCATCTATCATGGGGAATGCTCTGAGGAGTTGTTTGGTTTAATTCCAGCCGCTGATTTCCACCTTCGGACATCGCGTCAGAGTTTAAGGTATCATGCCCATCATCTCGATGCGTGGCGATCTACAACTGTGCGATTCCGAAGACATTTTTTACCCCGTATAACACCTTTGTGGAATCAGTTACCGAGGGCGGTATTACCAAACAATTATGACTTAGGGACCTTCAAGAAAAGAGCGTACTCATTCCTTAAAGGTCGGCAACGCATCTGTGATACTCCTGGTGTTACGGATGCTAGTGGGCGGAGGTGATCACTTTCCATCAGGTGACCCACTTGCTCGTTTGTCTCCTCTTCTATAAAAAAAAATTGTTTTCAGTAATAATTCATTAAGTTTAATTTCTTTTTTTTTAATTCCTTCTAAACTTAAAACCAAAAGCAGACGTAAAATCTGGCAACCAACAAAATACATTCCTAGTTTGCTCTATTCATTTTGAAGGAATAATAGGATATTTAATGCCTACAAGATGTCTTAGTAATAATCTTTCATTCCGTTGCGCCTGCCACTTTCCATTGCGGTTTGGGCCCGGTTTGCGATAGACTTGCCACCTTTCACATTGTGGAACTTAGTGTCTTTGGTAAGCTATGTAACATTAACATTTGTAAAAAAATTATAAATTACTATTTCAGTGATATCGACAGCAAAGGAACCAGTTCCTGGATGGATAGATAATTTCTATGGAGCTACAGGGGTAAGCAATCATGATACAGGTTGCTTTTATATTAATTTATGAGGATAATAGGAGGCAAACAAGCAAGTGAGTCACCTGATGGAAAATGAACACCACCTCCCACGGACATCTGCAACACCAGGAGTATCAACGTAGCGATATCGACCTTTAAGGAATGAATGCACTCATTTTTTATTTTATTTTATATGACATTGGAAGGCAAACAAGCAGACGAATTTCCTGACGGTAAGAAATTCCCACCGCCTAGAGACACCAAAGGTGGTAATGGTGCGTTGCCAACCAGAGGCCGGGATGTTAGGCCTCAAGCAAAAGTAAGTTAACCGGCTACCTTACCCTCCAAACCGGAACACGTCATGACGTTATGGCGGCAGGAATAGGTGAGGCGGTGGTACCAATAAGGGTGAGTCGCTGCAAAACTCTACCACCTAGTCAGATGTCACGGTGTTAGTGACGGCAAGCCTATGCTCGCCTTTTACGAGCTGCCTGGCACAGGAAGGCAGATGTTCTATTCTACAAAGGAGCCCGGACCAACACGGGGGAAACTTTTCTTGAAGGTTCCTAAGTCGTATGCGTTTGGAAATACCACCCTTGGTATTCTGAATCGCACGGTTATAGTATGAGGTTTAGTGTAACTCTAGCAATGAAACCAGCGAGTCGGTGAATACCGTCTTTATTAATTAAGAAAAAGCTGTATACGCTGCAATAGATCTCCACGCATCAAGGTGATGTACATGAACCTTAAGCTCTGACGCGATGTCTGAAGATGAAACGCATTGTCAGAAATCAAACCAAACAACTCCTCAGAATTTTCCCCATTATAAATGCGATAGAAAACACTAGGTGACCCAACGTCTCTACGAAAACACCAAAAAATCAAGCCGATTAGTATTGTCCAGTCATTGACAACGCGAAACTTTAGATGATTTTAAAAAAAAGAGTTGGTACTGGGGAGCCCCTGCCCAGAGTTGAGAACAGTTCTCCATGTAAGGCGGAATTTGCACTTTGTAAAGTTGCAGGCTATGAGTCGGCTTAAATTACTGTCTCGCTTTATTGAGCACTCCTAGTTTCTCAGAGGATATTTGAGCCTTCTCCTCTAGATGAACATGGAACTGAAAATCCCCCGAAATGTCAACGCTGAGTATACCAATGCGGACTGTGACGGTTAGAGAAATGTTCTTAAATGATGAGATACGACAAAGGGAGACACTTTAGCGGAAAATGGGCTAACTTGTATCACTTTAGAATTAAATTGCATCAATTTCTGCTGGCCCCAATAGGAGATTTCGGACAAAATATGGCCTACTTTAAATACAAGTTGGTTCCAACTCTTAGAGATATTACGCCGGCTTAAGTATAAGATTTCCTAGTGTCAAATGCGTAGAAATAAGTGAAACTAATTTGCAACAACTGTAGCTGAATTTTAATTACTACACATGTGTCGGCAGCACATTATTTGCCATGCGAGTTGTAGTTCTTCCATTTGTCTACTTATTTGCCTACCAAGGTATAAAAATATAATTATAGGATTTGTTGATATTGATCGTGAAATTACATTCGAAATTTTGTATTCTAATGTTCCTTCTACAGAATGTGTATTTAATTCCTTCTCAATATATAGAAGTAACTTTAAAACACAACTCAATAATTTTTATTGGGAAAGTAATAAGAGAGTAATGGAGTTACTTTCTGCAACTTCCTTTGCCTCTTATCACATTGAAAGACTTAGTGTCTTCGTCTAGTCGTAAGTGCGTTATGCCACTACTTATTTCTTTGTGGATATGGGCGAAAATACTGCATTTCTTTGTTTAAATAAATTTATACATTTTTGTTTATTTCAGGTAGTAGTAGGATCTTTTGCTGGATTGCTTCACGTCTTACACTGTAACAGTAAAGCAATAGCTGATCTGGTCCCGGCGGATATGGTGATTAACGCTTGCATTGCTGCTGCTTGGAAGACTGCAAAAGACTTTGATGGGACCAACGAGATGGATCCATCCAAACAGTCTCCGGTGATATATAACTACGTGTCGTCAGTACAAAATCCCTTGAAGTGGAGTAAGCATGTCAATCAATAGAATAAGAAAACTTATTTAAAGTTCTAACATACAAGAGACGCACTCTCTTACAAAACGCAACTTAGTGCAAGGGGATTTCACTTAGCAGTTTAAGTAAATTCCGACGGCATAACTCTTGAAGAGTCTGATGTCGTGGTTGACACTGACTAGGCGATCGGTTGTCAAATCTGCCTTCCTGCAGTCAGCTCGTAAAAGACGAGCATAGGCTTATTGTCACTAATACCGTGACATCTGACTAGGTGCCAGAGTTTTGCAACGACTCGCCCGGATTGGATTTCCACTTCTTTAACATTTGACTTAATTTGTGTAGGTTTATTACAGTTTTACTGAGTTTAATTAAATAATATATTTGCGTGTTCCGGCTTTGCTCAGATAGTAGTTTCATTGATCATACATTGAGATCTAAGCAATCCTATTTTTTAAGTTAGGTCAAACTGCAGACGGTGTGCAAATTTGATGGAAATCGGTTAAGTTGTTTAGAAGTCCATCGCGGACAAACAACCTGACACGTAATTTATATATAAGAATATTAAGTTACTTCACGCCCATATCACCGAAGACCTAGGCAAACGTACAACCAGGACACCCACAACTAGCCAAAGACATTAAATCCCACAATATGTCAAAACAAACCTATCGCCCACAAGACACACATTCAATCCCCCGCAACGTTAGTTTTATAAGAAATATACCATGAAATCAAGTCAGAGATCAGACCAATAGACCACGGAAAAGATGAAATTTTTATATAATTACACAACATAATTTGAATTTACTTTTCAGAGGTTTTCATGGATTATGTGATGTTATATCGTTTTTCATTTCCAACAAATAGCGCAATTTGGTGTTGCTCAATATACTTGACAAAATTTGAATTGCTGTACAAAATTATGGCTTATCTAGTGCATTGGGTTCCAGCATACATAGCGGATAGCCTTGCTATAGCGTTAAGAAAACCTCCTATGTAAGTATTAGCTCATTTTAAAGCATCTTCACTACACAGTATAAAACAATGTCGCTTCCTCGGTCAGTTTGTCCGTTTATACGTACTAGTGGTCGCCCATTGGTCGAAATTAGACCATAACAAATTTAATATTTTGTTGATAAGAATGCCATCTTCATTTCTTAAGACCAACTACTTTGTTTTCACACTGTATGGTGCGCCATCTGTGATCTTTTATCGTTATCATCAATACCAATTGTTTTTGTATGTCAAATGCATGGTAGTGTGGGTAATGTTTTATTTATTGATTTGATTTTCTTTAAAAGCATTATTATTGAAAAATATTAACGTTCTGCACTTTTCCTACACATAAGCTATAAGAATGCAAAATTTTATGCTCCTGCGTCCACGCAATTTTCGTAAAAAGGGGTCCAAAGTTTTGGCATCACGTACCTATAGATATTTTATACCCGTGCAAAGCTAGGGCGGGCCGCTAGTTTAAAACAAACATAATGCAGCTCTGGTGACCTGCATAATAATACCCTGTCCAGAAACACGGGAGCGTGTGAAGCCAAGTTGAAAGAAAATATGGATACAGCAAAGTGAAATAATTATTTAAAGCGACCTTTTCACCCCTTTACAACTAGAAAATTATATTATCTATAGGCAAGATTTACGACCCACTAATAGTAGGGTACTTTTTTATGATATTAGAAAGCAATCAGGCAGATGGACATCCTGATGGTTAGAAATTCACGACTTCTTTAGACACCAGAGGTGGTAATAGTGCGTTACCAACCTGAGGGCTAGATGTTCGGCCTCGATTTTACCGGCTAGCTTATCCTCCGAACCGGAAAATGTCAAGGTCAAGCACTGACCTCTACTATCTAGTCAGATGTCAAGGTGTTAGTGACGGTAAGCCTGTGCTCGCCTTTAACGAGCCGCCTGGCAGAAAGGCAGATGGAAAGGAGCCCGGACCAACACGGGGAGTTTGCTTCTACTTCGGTAAAAAAAGTTGTACAAATCTTTGTGTGCCTACTTAGTAGTTTAAATTTAAATTTTAATTTAATATCTTGCAGGTTAAAAAATAATTATAGAAAAATTGAAACATTTTCGACAGTCATCAGTTACTTTGCGACACGCGAATGGAAATTCATAGACAAGAATGTTCAAACATTGTCACAAGAACTTTGTCCAACCGATAAAAAGATGTTCAACTTTGATCTGTCTTCTATCAACTGGATTGAATTCTTTAGAACCTACGTTGGTGGTATAAGATTGTATTTGTTTAAGGAATCGCCAGAAACATTAGATCAAGCAATAAAAAAACAGACAAGACTACATATGCTCCATTTATCAGTGTGTGGCATTATTGTTTTGATTTTGAGTAGAGTTTTATATTTTGTATTACGTATATTTATCTAAAATTAAATGAAAACATTGTTATTTCCGAATTTGTTAATGAAACCATGAAATTTAATTATAAGCTTTTATTGTACCTTGGATGACATTGCTATGTGACGTCATTCAAAATCCAATATGGCCGAATGTTCAAATCTAATTATTAATCTAAATTAAATAAACTCCCACTATAAGGGTATTAATATTAAGTTTACCGGCTACCTTACCCTCCGAACCGGAACACGTCAACGACAAGCATTGACGTTATAACGTTCTACCCTAAGTTGTTACATAATTCGCTGACCTTACAACACCCTATAGTGACCATATAACCATTTATTAAAAATGTGTTACGTTTTTAAATACCTAAATAAATTGACCCGGCAGTCCCATAAAGACAGAATGTAAATACAAGTAATACATGTTATAATTATTATTATTAAATGAGATTGTATAGTGAGATTGTCAATTAAATTTATTTATTTTAAAATATATTTGATATTTTCCATCGTCGGCGCTTGGTAAAACTTCCAAATATTCATATTTTTAAATGAAGAAACACTTGTACTGTTTTACGTATCACTTATATTTTATTATTTTATAAATAGCCTACCGGTTTCGCTTTTTACAACATCATCAGGGCTAGAACTTAAATTACTGAACAATATTTTTGAATAACAAACATAAATTCATTTCATAGTGGGTAAATACAAAAAAACTTAAATGCGTTATACAATGGGGTTGCAAGCTATTGATTTTTTCCCCACTGAATCGGGAAATTAATCCAATCTGAGAAAACAATAATAAATAACATGTTAATTACCTCCATTTCATTAATTAATTACTAAATTTAATTTGCTATTTATACATATGTAAAACTTCATTATTTATGCTTAAGTCAGTTGAATAAAAGAAAAAATAATAAATGTCCATGTCAAAATTAAAAAAGTAATATTAAATTAAATGTAAATATCAGACCAAAAAAATAAAAAATAAGTAATTAATTATTAAAAGTAAAATTATTTAAATTAAAATTATATAATTACATTGGAAAAATATCCAACATGAAAATACATTTAAATAAATATTAAAGGATATGTCAATACAAAATAAGCAGTAAGCAGTCAATAAAGCAATAATAATAATAATAATAATACAACTGAAATGTTATTAAATGAATTTATGACAAAAATTATATTACTTATTAGATTATATTAAATTATTAGAAAATATTTAATAGGGGGGATGTGTTCAATTCTATTTGGTCATTTAACAATTGTGAATTGTTTTTTCTTTTATTAATTTCTAAGGCTTCTAAAGCATGTAGCCTTCTACCTTTATTACAATAATGTAGGATCGAAAAATTTTTTGTAGGATTAAATGCATGACCTTCGTCCCTCAGATGTTTGCCAAATGTAGACTCCCCTTTACCAGTACGCCAATTTCTTATACGTTCTTTTAATCGTACTGAAAAAGACCTCCCAGTCTGTCCAATATACTCTGCTTTACATCTACTTTACAAAAAAAAATACCGAATGCCTAAATAGTAAAAAGTTTCCACTTGCTGTATTCTTAGATATGAGTAAAGCTTTTGATTTTGTATCACATAAAATTTTGTTAGCAAAACTTGAGAGATATGGTATTAGAGGTAAATCATTAGAATGGTTTAAAAGTTATTTAGAGAATAGAAAACAATGTGTTCAGATCAGTAAAATAAGTGGAAACCACAGGAAAGTCTATAATTCCAATTACCTTTTTAATAACTGTGGAGTACCACAGGGTAGTGTTTTAGGGCCATTACTTTTTTTAATTTACATAAATGATTTACCTGATGCTATTAATCATGAATCCATCTTATTTGCTGATGATACTACCCTCCTTATCGAGTGCAAAAATAAAGAGGATTTATTAGAAGAAACAAGTAAAACTTTAACCAAGGTAACAGAATGGTTGAAAGAAAATAATCTTAAAATAAATCTTACTAAGACGAAATTAGTTGAATTTCAAGCACACTATAGAGAGACTAAAAAATTAAGAGTTTTTTTTAAATAATACTACTATAGAGAACGTAGATTTTACCAACTTCCTAGAAATAAAAATTGATAAATTTTGTAATTGGAAGTCGCATATTGATTCACTTTGTAACAAAATTGGTAGGTTTATATATGTGTTAAGACGAATAAGAGAAGTGTCAGGCTTAAAAGCATCTCTTTTAGCTTATCATGGGTATGTTTCTTCCATTTTGCAATATGGTATTCCTATTTGGGGAAATTCTGTAGAACTAATTAGAATCTTCAGAGTTCAAAAGAAGTGCATAAGAGCAATATGTAGTGTTAATCAGTTGCATTCATGCAAGCCACTTTTTAAGTCTCTTAAAATATTACCTTTACCTTGTTTATATATTTTGGCTGTATGTGTATTTGTAAAAAAACATCATCATTTGTTTCAAACAAATGCTGAGGTCTTAGGTTTATCACATTTTAGAAATAGTGAGAAACTCCATGTGCCTAACCAAAAACTCAATATTTGCAAAACTAATATATATTGCATGTCCATTCGTATATACAACCAGATTCCTGATAATCTTAAATCATTGCCATTAAAAAGATTTCAAAAGAAGTTATTTGACTTGTTGTTAGATAAGACATATTATAGTGTTAAAGATTTTCTTGCAGACAAGCTTAAATAATGTAAATTTTGTAATAATAATAATAAGATACAATACAAAGACACAAAACTTAAACTAACACAACAATTTCGCCATCGACTTAATTCAATTTTAAAAACGCAACTAAACGCCAGAAATGTTATTAAAGCAATAAATACTTATGCAATACCTATACTCACATATTCATTTGGTATCATAAACTGGTCTAAATCAGACCTAAAAGCCTTACAACGGACAATAAACACTACATTGACCAAATATCGCAAACATCATCCGAGATCTTGTTTACAAAGACTAACACTCAGCAGAAATATTGAGGCAGAGGACTTATTGATATTTCAAACCTCCACAGCAAATAAATCACAACACTCAGAACTTATTTCTTAACCAAGTCAGAATCCTCCTTTCTTCATAAAGCAATAGTTTACAATGATAATAAATTAACACCTTTAAACCTTCAGGATAAAATAACACAAAACAATGAGAAACAGACCGACGATAAGATAAAACTTGCCGAATGGGCCTCAAAGTCTCTGCATGGAAGACATCTACATGACCTAAGCCAACCTAACGTCGACAAATTAGCATCGAACGCATGGCTGGTCCATGGAGAGCTCTTCCCTGAAACTGAGGGATTTATGTTAGCAATACAGGACCTAGTAGTAGAAACCAGAAACTATCAAAGATATATTATAAAAAATCTAGCATCCGATGTTTGTAGAAAATGCAATAGTAACCCCGAAACCATTCAACATATAACAGGAGCATGTAAAGTAATAGCCCAAACCGATTATAAACACAGACACGACCAAGTCGCAAATATTATACATCAAAGCCTAGCATACCAACAGAATCTAATTAACTTTACTCAACCTTATTATAAATATAACCCGGACACTGTATTAGAAAATTCTAAATGTAAGCTTTACTTTGACCGCGCTATTCTCACCGACCGTACTATACACTACAACAAATTGATAAAAATAACAAAATTGGGTATCTAATAGATATTGCTGTACCTAACACACACAATATACAATCAACCATAACCGAAAAACTGTCAAAATATACGGAATTAAAAACTGAAATAACTAGACTTTGGCATCTACAAAAGGTAATTATTGTTCCAATTGTGCTTTCCACAACAGGAGTGATACCCAAGCAACTGCATCAATCAATTAAAACTATCAACCTTCACTCTAACATCTACAAGTTACTCCAAAAAGCTGTTATTCTGAACACTTGCCGTATCGTCCGTAAATTCCTTTAATCCGAACCGGAAAACTCAATAACTCATCAAATCTCACTATCTACAGCAGTATCTAACTGCCATGCTGTGACACAACCGACTTTAAGAAATACCTTGCCTGATGTGCACTTGGCTTAGGCCCGTGTACACCAATATACCGGTGAAAACCGAGAAAAACAAAATATATAAATCAAATAATAATAATAATAATAATTCATTATAATTTCAGAAACCGGGCTATGTTTGGAAACAATGGTACTACAAGGACTATAGATTATACAACTGGCAGCCAAGGGAGTTTGTTTCGCCGTTTCTTCTCCCGACTGGCTAGGTTTGGAAACGGTGGTAGTTTACGGTAGACAGGGCTAAATTTATTATCATTTTAAAATTATTTGTAAGTTATAACTCAAATTATAATAAGAATAAAACTATTTGTTCGTATGAATATTAAAACATTGTGCATATAATTAGTTATTTTATACTAATAAAAATATTAAATTATTTGCACACCACAATGTGGTAGAATATGTTGGAAAGCTTAAATAATTTTTAACAACCTTAACACACATATTCCGCAAATAAATATATTTTCTTTCTTTCTTTCTTTCCCTCACATTCCAATCTATAGACACATTTATTTTAAACATAAAATATTTTTAACAGATTTTTATTTGAAGTATTGTTTTTAACGGGATTTCATTTTTCATAGATAGTCCCACAAACTAAAAGGGATACTACGTATCAGACGGACGTCTCTCGTACATCAATGTAAATTGACTTAATATTATGAACAGTGAACTTGAATAGACTGGTTTGACAACGTTAGATTTTTCCTCCAATAATGGGAAAATTTTCCCTTAACTATGGACTACTAATGTTATTTATTAAACTAAGTTCTACTATTAATAAATGTTTTAAAAATGTAAATCAAATTAAAAATAGTTAATCTAATTGTAAACGTAAGCATAAAATAAAATAAATCGAACTTTTTTGGTAAAAATGTTAAATAACGACACAACAATAATCATTTTGAAATACTAAAAATAACAAACGATGTCGAAAAAATAACAATAAATGTAAAATTAAACGTTATACATTACAAAATTCAATAGAAATATTATATAATAATAGGAAAAATAAAAGAAAATGTCAAAATAATTAGGTACGTCAAAATAAAACTATGTCAAAAAATGGCTGTCAGAATTCAAGTCAGTCAATTCAAAGTTTACTTATGTTATCACTTAGTAATTGTTTTTTAAATACCGTCATTTTGAGGATGATATTCAGGCGGTATTATTTTCAACAAAACTTCAGTCGTTATATAGCTCTGATGATGCTTGAATAGCGAAACCGGTTGGCTAAACTATAAAAAATATATTGTGGAAATTACAAGTGTTGTAAATAAATTGTTTCCCATGTCCGAAAAAAAATCGTATTCATTTAATTTAAAAGTCTCATTTTTTTGTACAAGAAAACAACAGACTATACTTTTTAATGGCAAAAGAAAGCGAACAAGCACGAGGCTCCCTGATGATAACCCCTGACCACAGTGTATAGACACCATGTATGTTGTAGCTGCGTCGCTGCATGGTGGGGATATAAGGCCAATTGTCACTGTTGCGGTAGGAATGTGTTGGTCCGGGCTTCTTTGTAGAATAGATCATCTGCCTTTCTGTGCCAGGCAGCTCGTAAAAGGCGAGCATACGCTTGCCGTCACTAACACCGTGACATCTGACCTAGTCAGATGTCACGGTGTTAGAGTTTGGCAGCGACTCACCCGGATTGGTACCACCGCCTTACCTATTCCTGCCGCCATAACGTCATGACGTGTTCCAGTTCGAAGGGTAAGGTAGCCGGTAAACTTACTTTTGCTCGAGGCTTAACATCCCGGCCTCTGGTTGGCAACGCACCATTCCACGTTTTGTGTCTCTAGGCGGCGGGAATTTCTTACCACCAGGAAATCCGTCTGCTTGTTTTCCTTCCAATGTCATAAAAAAAAAATAGGTAAGGCAGTGGATCCCTATCCGGGCAAGTTACTGCTCAGGACTCTATCACCAGTGATTTTGTCGATAATGACCCGTTTTGAATTTGCTTCTCTTCTTACGAGTTGCAAGGTAAAACAGCAGATAAGCTATTCTACACAAAGACAAACAAGGGAGAAAATGTACATACTAACTAAATTATAACTACTTAGACAAGTTATATGTATGCTCGGTGTTTCTCTGCGAGAGATGATCCGTAATTGGGTGATCTGCAAGGGAACGAGAGTAACCGACATATTCCAGAAAGTCACACATATATCACATATATCACAGCACTACAAAAAAGAACACAGATATAATTATTTGTAAAATTGACATTTACATATATCATTTCAGTCTCTGAGATTAAAAAAACAGACTGGAGTTTTGGCGCCATCGTGAATAAAGAGGGTCATATTTTTTTCATAATTATTGAATTATAATATTAAAATATAATATTGAATTGAAATAATTAATACGGAAGACGTGGCAGCATGTCCTAAAGGTCTTAGCCGGCCCCAGAAAGGGGCAAAATAACTTAAAAAAAAAACAGGCTGCCTGTCCCGGCTTCGCTCAGATGGTATTTTTTTATTATAAATTAAGACGTAAGCTATCCTATCCTTCAAGTTTAGATCAAACTGCATACGGTGTGCAAATTTGATTGAAATCAGATAAGTAGTTTAGGTGTTCATCGCGTACAAGCGACGAGACACGTATTTTATATATATTGAGATTTAGTATACACTGGTGGTAATTCTGATCAGTACAAATTAAGCTTATTACAGACAAATGCTACATTTTTCTTATAAAACAAAAAGGGAATAGAAGAACCTTTTACCTCGTGTGGGTCCGGGCTCCTTTGCCAGACAGCTCGTAAAAGGCGAGCAAAGGCTTACTGTCACTAACACCGTGACATCTGACTAGGTGGTAGAATCTCGCAGCGACTCGCCCTGATTGGTACCACTGCCTTATATATTCCTGACGCCATAATGTCAGCGCTTACCGTTGACGTATTCCGGTTCGGAGGATAAGGTAGCTGGTAAACTTACTTTTGCTCGAGGCTTAACATCCCGGCGTAAGGTTGACAAACCACCTTCCGCGGTGCGAATTTCTTGCCATCAGGAAATTCGTCTGCTTGTTTGCCTTCCAATATCATAAAAAAAGAAGAAATATTTCAGACATGTCAGATTATTTCGGACGAGGACTAGATTAAAACTCAGTAGATATCTATGCAAACTAATCTGACAGCACAAAACATGTTTTGTCTTTTTCTTAGCTATCATTGAAAAAAGATAGCGATAACTTAAAATTTATTTAGTGAGTGCAAAACAAATCTACCAAATAAAATGTCTAAAATATAGGGTTACAGAACAAAGTAAAATGAACAACTTTTGTTTAATTATTTGTTATTTTATTTAAAATGAAAAAAAACTATTTTCAATTGGCCTACTACAGTAGCCTTTGCCACTTGTAAAACCAAACGCAAGTGCTCTAGGGTTAAGTACGTGTACATATAAGATAGTAAAATAAATTAAAATTTGCCCCCAGGTTGCCATAGTGATGAATTCCACTATAAATTGTTATTTCGTATATTTTGCAGTTTTATTTAGGTTTTAAAAATCCAATTATTTCGGAATACGTAATCTTTTCTGTTTTCGGCGATCCATTCTTTCCTGGGGGAAGGTCTAGACTGGCATATTTTACAGCCGTACCCTAGAAAAGATAATATCTGTTAGTCTTTACATTCTGTTGTTAATATTTATTGACCGCCTCCTTGGTCGTTTCCTAACACTCGTAACACAAGCATATAATTTGCTCACTTTGGGGTTAGATTCAATTTGTGTGACTTGTCCTGAAATATTAATTTTAATGTTATTATTTATACGTATTTAACAATCACAAACAACCGTCATTGATAAGCACAGGCCCAAGCCAAGAGGACCTTTCAAAAGTAACCCCCATTTGGTAGGGGGTGGAAGTTTTTATGAGGACTCGATTATTTTTAATAAATATAATTATTATTAATAAATGAAATAGGAAAACAAAAGCGGTAATTTCTTCTACACAAACTTGACTCAAAAAATTATGATGAAGAGACCAATGTAAAACATATTATGTCGTTGGTTTCTATTTATTTTATTATTACACAAAGTCGTCTCCAAAGTTTAAGTTGACATTACAGTGAAATTAAGATTATACCTAATGTCAGCTTAAACCTTGGAGTACTTCAGTGTACGTTTATTAATAAAACAATGTGGGTCGAATGTCTTTTCCTTTAAGGACAGTCTATATCGCAATACAGTACAGTAACTCTTTATTGTAAAAAAGTACAATTCAAAAATAAATTTACAAAACTATAAAATACACATAGGCAACCTTATCGCCAAGTCACCGATCTATTCCAGGCAACCTTATGGAAGAAGATTCAGAAAATAATGTGAATTGGGAAATACAACCCAATGGACGAAGAAAATTAGATATTAACATATTCTCGAAAATCTCGAGGCCTAACAACGCGTCCTCAGGTGGGCAACGCACCATTACCGTGTTTGGTGTCTCTAGGCGCGTGAATTTCTTACCATCAGGAAATCCGTCTGCTTGTTTGCCTTCCAATATCATAAAAAATTATTTCAAACTCTCCTGATATCTACGATAAGAGAATTCTAAAACCTCACTGATTGCAAATATACTATAACACTAGTTTTTACCCGCGGCTTTGCACACGTGGCATTTATTTACTTATTATAACCCATTAATCCATCATACAAACTTTCAATCCCTATTTCACCCCTTTAGCGGTAGAATTTCTATGAAACGCCTAATTACGTATCTTCTCTTTTTAACAAGTAGCCCAAAAATAAAGTTTCGTGTTTCTAACATCAATAATGGGGGCCTTACAAATAAGCTTTCAACCCCTACCTACCTACCCCTAAGAGGGTAGGTAGGTCGGGGTATTTCAAAAATTTGCCCCTGTTCACCAAATTTCATGGCTGTAACTCTAACAGTTTTTGCTCAGCGATGATAAATCAGTCAGTCAGGACATATTATTTTATAAGTGTAGATGGTTTAATACTTACATAGATCGCATACAGAGCCAATAATCTTTTATATTTAAAAGTAAGAATGAGTAAAATGATACTAAATAATAGTAATGCGAGAGAAACTGCAAGAGTTCCATAAAACAAATTCTTGTATTTCAAGTTTTCTTGAACTGAAAGTAAATATATCTTTATTTGTAAAAGAAAAAGCAAGCGCATTATTATAAGAAACCAGGTTGCAAGCAACGTAGTAGGTAGCTGTGGTAATAGTAAGTCCAGTACTGCTATTTAAATTATGCGCTTCGACTTAACACTTTTTACTCTTTTTACACTTTATACCTTTATTTTAAATTGGCTGACCTTTTCTAAATTTAAGCGAAATGATTGTGCAATAACAACTCTGTATAGAAATCTTTAAAATACATTCTGATTTCCGAAGCTAGACGAATATAGACGAAGCGCATAATTTAAATAGTACTATGGAGATAATTGGACCGAATTATGCCAAAATATACCAAGCCACAAATTGTCAAAAAATGAGTTATAGACATCAAACTGATCAGAATTTTCTGTATTACTACTCAGCAAAAACAACCCATCCTATATTTACGTTTGACATAAAAAAAATATCTAAAAACCAAGCCACACATAAGGACCAAGTCTAAAACAATTCTGCTATAATGATCCAAAAACATGTGGTGAACCCTTGATAATTTAAATAAATACTTACCAAATGACTTTCGGTAAATAAATGCAATTAAATATTTTTAGACATATACTGATAATAATAGCATTAATAAATATAGTAGAACCACGTGTAATTACAAATCTAACTTTAGACGCCGTGTTTCCGAAATCAACTTTATACAGTTGGTACATTTTGACATAACTCGGTCCGATTGCACCAACTTATTTTAGATGTATGTTATCTCTTTCTTAAATGTTTCATCTCTTTTGATTTGTAATAAAAAGAGATGGAACATTTTAGACACTTCAGACAAAGTTTAACAAAATTGCAAATGAAAATCGTTTACTTCGTATAGGTCATACAATACAAAGAGTACTTGTGACAAATCCTTAAACTACCACCACCAAACACAAAATCCACCACCGAAGCGGACGTATAATAAATAGATCAACAGTCTGTAGAAATGTCATGTACAAGCAAATCTGACAGATCTAAATGTGTTTTGTCTCTTTCTATTACTTACGTTGAAAGAAGATAGCAATAACTTAAAATTACATCAGAGGGTGCTCAAAAAATGTATAATTATTGTGTAACTTTTTGGAAACGTCATCAATTGTATTCAGTATCCATGCCACTCCGCAGTTTACGTAGATTCAGGTGACTAACCTCCTGAAGAGTCTTACGTCAACGACACGAAAACTTAATCTAAC
Organism: Calephelis nemesis; assembly: GCA_002245505.1. Taxonomy (NCBI): domain Eukaryota; kingdom Metazoa; phylum Arthropoda; class Insecta; order Lepidoptera; family Riodinidae; genus Calephelis; species Calephelis nemesis. The sequence goes on from NJDD01003017.1 coordinate 227,240, forward strand.
GTCGCGTCGTGTCATACATATCAAAACATGCCTCCAAAATAGGTTAAGCAGCGTGGCCGTGAAAGAGACAGACTTTCGTATTTATAATATTAAATGTGGAAGTAAGTATCTTCACGCCCATATCCATGCAGAAGTGAGCAGAGGCACCACCGGGCTCCCACAACTAACCGAAGACACTAAGTCCTACAATGTGATAGGTGATTGCCCAAACTAAACTACTGAACAAGTCTAAATGGATTTTGAAGTTTGCAAAGTAGTTGTTAAGAAATTATATTCTGTCCATTCGTAGTTCTATTTATAAAAGAGACAATTATTTCTAAAACTTACCCCCAGTTAATATACTTTCATCCGTTACATTATGTTTCATACACTCTGTTGAAGATTCTAACTTTTCATCCGTCTTGTTTGATGATGGGTTGGTTTTGTTATTTTCGTAAATCTTATCAGTTCCTTTTTCTATTTATAAAAAAAAAAAAAGCTCAGTAAAATTCCGAATAAAAAAGATGGGTTGCACTCCCGGAGTGCCGGCAGAAGTGAAAACTTAAATATTAACGTTGTGCATTTTTGATATTTTGGAATGGTATTATTATACCACATAAATGATAGTAGTTCCATACTGATAATTAAAATTCGTGCAAAATTATTACCTAACCATTCCAAAATTTAAAAAATGCACAACGTTAATATTCAAGTTTTCACTTCTGCCGGCACTCCTTGAGTGCAACCATAAAGAGTCTTGTGCTTAATCGGACATTTTTCGATTAAGGCTAGGCTTACCGTCACTAACAGAGTGACATCTGACAAGGTGGTGGTGGCGTCATATATAGTCGGTTTTATCTATAAATTGTTCAATTTATAGATAAAACCGACTATATATGACGCGCCGGCAGTCGTAGTAAAGGAGAAGAAAAGTGACAACGCGAGTAATCCGTGTACTTTCCACTGCCCTATTCCCAGTACTTATCTTTGCTGGAAATAACTGAGCGTAAACGCGTTTTAAAGGATAGCACACAATTAGACGGGTTGCAGCGTGAAGCGATCTACGCGGATAATTGCGTGACAATGCGCAGCAACACATCTAAAGTGTTAACTATCCTTTATAGTTTTAAACTTGCCCATACTGACACATTTAAATCGTCTGTAATTAAAGTGACTCGAATTACCTGTTATTTCTCCCACATTTCTTCTAACTTCATATTGTGTAGTGTTTTTGAGGGTTAGCATGGGGTTCGAGATTTCTTTTGTTCTAGCTTGCTGAAGTTTGACTGGATTTTCCGTTTTTGCTATTTAAAAAAAACTTGTAAGATTTTAAGACACATCTGGATTTTCTTTCATAAATGGAAATACCTACTTGAGATATACGAGTATATGATAATTAAAAAATCTTTAAAACAAAAAACCAAACTGCACCCAATTTAACAAAGATTTACTAAAAATGACCCCGGTCGCAATGTTCTAAACATATCTTTTAACTTCAATCATTTCTTCGTTGAATCGCCGCTGTTGTCTAGCGGTCCGGCATCGTACTTTACTTCTTGAGGTCCCGGGTTCGATCCCCGGGGTCAGGCAGCATTTTTTGTTAAATTGTTCAATTTATAGATAAAAACCGACTATATATGACGCGCCGGCAGCCGTAGTAAAGGAGAAGAAAAGTGGCAACGCGAGTAATCCGTGTACTTTCCACTGCCCTATTCCCAGTACTTATCTTTGCTGGAAATAGATGAGCGTCAACGCGGTTCAAAGGACAGCGCACAATTAGACGGGTTGCAGCGTGAAGCGATCTACGCGGATAATTGCGTGACAATGCGCAGCAACCCATCTAAAGTGTGAACTATCCTTTATAGTTTAAAACTTGCCCATACTGACACATTTAAATCATCTGTGTTTCGAATTACCTGTTGTTTCTCCTAGATTATATTTATTATATTATATAGATGTTTATTACAAAGTCGGGTTATCTTTCATAAATGGAAATAATATTTAATTGAAATGTACGAGGAATATGATAAATAAAAATTATTTAAAAAAAACATCAAACTATACCCAATTTAACAAAAAACTACTGAAATTTAACCCGGTCGCAAAGTTCGAAACATATCTTTTAGTTTTAATAATTTCATTATTTATCGTGGCTTTGGTTTAGCAGTTCGGCATTGTACTTGACTTCTTGATGTACCGGGCTCGATCCTCGGGTCAAGCAACAAAATAAATTAAAACATAAAAAAAGTATCTTCACGCCCATATAACCGAAGAGGTAGTCAGGTGCACAACCAGGGCATTGACGACTAAGTCCCACAATGTGATAGGTGGCAAGCCTATCGCCAACCAGGCACATATCCAATCCCGAGCAACATTTTTTTTGTTAGAAAATTGGAAAAACCAAATTTCTTTTTGTTGCGCGACCCGAGAATCGAACACGGGACCTCATGTAGTCAAGTCCAACACCTGGACCGCTAGACCACCAAGATAGCACACACTGCCACGGCATCTCCTAGTCGTAATATTTCATAAACTTTGTATCTGACTGTATAAAACAACTTTTTTGATTGGTGGACGAATCGTCAGTGAAATAAATTATAAAATGAAAAGGTGTCGTTTCGTCCACTGTGTACAAAGATGTTGTGGACGAAACGTCAGCAAGCCATTCTGGTTACTATGTGGATCTACCGAGAGAGCTGCAATCCCTCCAGGGGGTGATTATGTATCCCAATTGCCAACTCAAACTGCAAATTGTACATCAAATGACGTCATTTGTGTTTTGCTATCTCTCTTGTATATCTGTTGGTCACTGGAGATAGCAAATATAAAACACGTCATTTGACAGCTATTTGATATACACTTTATCATTTTGAGTTGGCAACTGAGATACATAATCAGCGGGTTAGTAGCATTAGTCCCCAATTGCGATTTCACCCGAAATATATATATCATATGTAGTTGGGATTTCACCCGAAAAAAAAGTGTTAAATCTAAAGAATGTACAGACGCATTCAAAACTGTTATGGAAGAATATACATCTATACTAATATTATAAAGAGGAAAGATTTGATTTTTAGTTTGTTGTTTGAAATGAATAGGCTCCGATCTAATCTTTATAATAAATAATATAACCAATCTTCAGAATGCTTCATTATCCCCGAGTGCAGTAAAAGCCAAGTTACGGAGGCGAAGCTACGTGAAACTGCTATTTAATTATAATCGAACATATTATTTTTCAGCATTTAAATAATTCGTAAACATAAGCTTAGCACAATTACTTGTGGCAAAACCGGTTATAGAGCTTAAGCAGTAACTAGTTCACAGTGATTGTAGTCACCAACAAAATTCTATGGTCAAGTGTGAACCTGCAAAGCACCCCCAGAAGTGATTTCTATAGCCTACTTCTTATAAAAAGTTGTGGAAGTGATTAAAATAAACTTTTGATTATTTTTGAGATTATGCAGATTTTTATGTTTTGTTTTTCTTCAGTTTATTTCTCTTTAATAGGTTGTTAGCTCACTTCCTATTTTCCAATTTATATAGTTAGTTCCTATTTTTCAAAAATAATTTATAACATGTGAATGTGTAATTGAAATGTTTGCTATTTTTGAGACCGAAGGTTACTATTTTATATTAAACATTCCTATATTTTTATTGTTTTTTCGTTACATATACGTAGTTTTTAATATAGTTCATTATGTAGGTGCAATTCGTTACGAACTGATTTAAAATCTTAAAAACAAGCTGTGATTTTAATTTTGTGAATTAAAAATGTTCATTAATAAGAACTGATTTAAACGCTTGTCTCATAACCTGTACCTGTTTTTTTATTCCGCAACCGCAACGGGGGGCTAATGCTACTAATCCTAATCAGCTCCCTGGGTTGCGTCTCGTCGCTCGACATTAGGCACTGGACAGAAAAAAGTTCTTCGTCGGAGAGACCGGAGGCGATGGCGTAGTTTGGTGTTAAATGTGCTGTTGATGTGATTGGATTGCGTTTGCGATCGTTATCGGATCAGCGGGATCCGATAGTATGTGACGCAGGTAGTGTTTGTTTCATAACATTGGAAGGCAAACAAGCAGACAGATTTCCTGATGGTAAGAAATTCCCGCCGCCTAGAGACACCAAAGGTGGTAATGGTGCGTTGCCAACCAGAGGCCGGATGTTAGGCCTCGAGCAAAAGTAAGTTAACCGGCTACCTTACCCTCCGAACCGGAACACGTCATGACGTTATGGCGGTAGGAATAGGTAAGGCGGTAGTACCAATCCGGGTGAGTCGTTGTGAAACTCTACCACCTAGTAGAATGTCACGGTGTTAGTGACGGTAAGCCTATGCTCGCCTTTTATGAGCTGCCTAGCACAGGAATTCAGATGGTCTATTCTACAAAGGAGCCCGGACCAACACGGGGAAACGGTTGTCAGGTCGGCAAACCTAAAAGCCGGACAGACCAGTCAGTTTGGCCCGACATTTGGTTAGAAAACCGGACACCCCACATTATTGAGGATTTTGTCTCAGCACAGGTACAACAAAAAATATGCATTTAAAACCAAGCTTTTTTCATTATCATAAATCTTGTTAAATTTTAATGAAATGAAAAATAAAATCGAATGCCAGGTCGCCGTTCATGAAATGTAAGAAGGCTAACAAAAGCCGGACAGGCCGAAATGTTCTAATTTGGCCGGACATGCAACTAAAAAGCCTGACTATGTCCGGCTTTATCCAGACGCCTGGCAACGCTAGACGCAAGGCTGAGTGTGAACAAGGTATTATTTTCGCTTATTATCAGCCCACCGCCCACTCTCTTTGCTCTTCAAACTACCTGTTATTCCTTCTGAATTGTCAACATGATCCTTGGTTTTGTTTTTGAAAGATGGTATGACGGCTCCGGTTCGGAGGGTAAGGTAGTCGTTAAACTTACTTTTGGTCGAGGCCTAACATCCTGACCTCAGGTTGGCAATGCACCATTACCATCTTTGGTGTCTCTATGTGGCGTGAATTTCTTACCATCAGGAAAACCGTTTGCTTGTTTGCCTTCCTATAACATAAAAAAAAGATTAATTGGTTTTTTCGATTGCAGTGTAACTGCAAAAAAATCGATTTCGTTTTTAATTCGTAAATAAAGTACACAAAAATGAGTGTTTTCCTCAAAATTTCATCACCAGATCGAAACTTCAGTTCAATAGGAATATCTCAATATCAAGTTTTTTTAATAAAAAAAAGAATATTGAAAATAGATTCATAAATGACGGCGAAATCGATCAACATATTTAAAAAATGGGAGTAGATCATTTAACCTCTGCCTTTTTAAAGTCGGTTAAAAATTAGGGGTAGGTATCTTCATCAGTACTTCTTTGCATTCGTTTACTGTTTCATCAGCGTCGAATAGCCTTGAAACTCATAAACTTACCTACCCTATGATGCCATATATCATAGGGTATGCCCTATGATAGTCCTTTCAGGCAGAGCCAGATTAACCTTAAGGCAGAGTAGGCAACTGCCTAGAGGCCCAGGATTAGCAAGGGCCCACTTTAATCCGCAAAAAAAAGTTTTATGGATTGAAAATGATAATCAAAAATTCTATTCTTTTCTTTTTCAACGCATGTAACAATTTATGCATACAGAACCATCTAGTATATAATAAAAGAAGTTATATGATCCTTCGGGACGCAACTGGATCTCATTCACGTTCGGGAATCCTCGATTCGTTGGGTGCGTTGTGTAAGCTTCCGTAGCGTGATAATAATTTATAGCGTAACTATTCCGAAACTTTTGAAATACGTTTATTACAATAAGTGAGTTTTGCGTCTGATAGGTAAAGAAAAGGGCCCCGAAAATCGTATTGCCTACATGCCCATACAGGGTTAATCCGGCTGTGCTTTCAAAGTTGACTTGTAAAAATATAAGATTTTGTTTTGAACTCGCATCTTTATCTATATAATGCGTACCTATCAAATTTCATCAAAATCGTTTCATCGGTTTAGCCATGAAAGAGCAATAGAAAAACTTTCTTATTTATAATACGTGTATGGATATTAAACTTACCTCGGTTTGGTCGTGTCTTTTCTAATTCCTTATCTTTAAAAGGGATGTTGTTCTTCAAGCCAAATGATATATAACATATATCCAAGCAAGGATGCATATCTGTAAGACAATATAATATTAGCTGTTTTTACTTCGCCTCTGTGGTCGGCGGTTCAGTTGTTGGACTTGACTGCATGAGGTCCCTGCTTCGGACAACAACAAGAAAATTGAGTTTTTCCAATATTGTTATAAAAAAAATGTTGCTCGGGGTAGGGTGACTCAATATCATCGGCTAGTCGTGGGTGGCCTAGTTATACATCTGCCTACCTCTTGGGAGATATGGGCGTGAAGATACTTTTCTACTTCTGTGCTGCACGATAATCCCTTGAAGAGATTCAGTTAACTTATATTCGAATTTAAAGACGCTATTGACGGTTGTTAACACGTCTTGTAGCTAAAAACTAGTGGACGCTCATTGGTCGAAATTGGACCATAATACCATAACAAATTTTAATATTTTGTTGATAAGAACGCCATCTTCATTTCTCAAGACCAACTTCTTTGTTTCCAAAATTTATAGTGCGCCATCTGTGATCTTTTATCGTTATAAATTATAATCAATATATTTGTTAGTGTATATTAAATCCATGGTAGTACGAGTAATGTTTTATTTTTTGAATGAATGCACTTTACAAACATTATCATTAAAAATATTAGTGTTCTGCACGTCTTCTACACATAAACTGTGCCAAGTTTTTGTAAAAGGCGTTCAAAGTTTTTGCTTCACATATTAACATATAGATAAATGTATTTAATTTTGCAGAATTGTATAGGTACTAAATAACGATTATTTTTTACAAAACATGAGTGATTTTGACCAACTCAAGAGGCAAAGGCAAAGAGTAGGAGTTCCACGTGTCAAAACCCTTGCAGACCTGCCCCGTGTTGGTCCGGGCTCCTTTAAAGAATAGACCATCTGCCTTCATGCCAGGCAGTTCGTGAAAGGCGAGCGAAGGCTTACTGTCACAAACACCGTGACACTTGACTAGGTGGTAGAGTTTCGCAGCGACTCCCCCGGATTGGTACCACCGCCTTACCTATTCCTGCCGTCATAACGTCATGACGTGTTCCAATTCGGAGGGTAAGTTAGCCGGTAAACTTACTTTTGCTCGAGGCCTAATATCCCGGGCTCAATTTGGCAAGGCACTATTACCACCTTTGGTGTCTCTAGACGGCGGAAATTTCTTACCATCAGGAAATCCGACTGCTTGTTGCCTACCAATATCATAAAAAAAAACCTGCCTGGCTTTCTCCACATACGAACCGGTTTCGAAGACTCTTGACACTACCCTCTGTTAAATTTCGAGCAATTGGAGCGTATTTTGTTCTCCCGTGTATACATACATACGCACGGATCACATTAGCACTGTGTATCTGCGTTATCAATTTTTCGTCTGCAATTCTTTCTACTTAGCTAAAGACTGCCCCTTCTCGTTATCATTTTTTTTTCAATCCCACTGAGATCTGAAATGTCACTGTTGCGAATGCGGTTCAACGAACAGAAGCTGAAGTTCTTTTTTGAAAAAAAAGTGACGGGTTGCACTCCGGGACTGCCGACAGAAGTGAAAACTTGAATATTAACGTTCTGCATTTTTGACATTTTGGAATGGTTAGGGAAAATTTTTGCACGAACTTCTTTAATTATCAGTATGAAAGTAATATAATTTATGTGGTAGAATACAATATTCAGTTAGTTTAGAATACATAAACAAGAACTTTCGTGCAAACGCCCTGCGCCGTCTTACGAATTTTCGATCAAGTCACGTGTCCTGACGCGATTTTAGAAGTTTTTACCCATTCCAAAAAAAGTGCGCAACGCCGCCTCACTTCAAAAAATACACGTATGTCATCACGAAATAAATCCGTTTGTTCGCCTTACAAAAAGGAAAAAACAAGTATCTTCACGCCCAAACCCCCGAAGAGGTAGTCAGAGACAAAACTAGGGCACCCACGATTAGCCGAAGACGATAGGTCCCACAATGTGATAGGTGGCAAGCCTATCGCCAACCGGGCACATTTCGAATCCCGACCAACATTTTTTTATTAGAAAATTGAAAAAATCCTATTTTCTTTTTGTTGGCCGACCCAGGATTCGAACCCGAGACCTTATGCAGTCAAGTCAACACCCGGACCGCTAGACCACACAGGCGAATTTTAACTAACTTTAACTATAAAAAATTTACCAAGTCTAAATGTGACATATGAAAAGGCTGCAATTTCTTTTTTCTGATCTTGATAAATATTTGCATATAGGATGTCACCATCTTCAACAATTGTTTTTACTACTTTCCTTTCCTGCGAGATGGTAAAATTTCTTTGCTGGCCTGTAATAATTGACATTTAAACTAAACAGTAGAGTATCGAGTAAAATTAAACAAGATATTTGATATCTCAGCATCTAAAACCCACGTTGATCAACCTGACGCGTTAATACAAAAAAAAAACCAATCGGTTTCAGTTAACCTTTCCAAAAGTTATGACGCCACAGTCAGATGCACACACGCACGCATTCACTCACTCACGTACATACACACTTATTCACTGACGCCAAACGCACAAAGGCACACTCACACCCACACTTTCTCTCTCTCACGCAAACGCGCGCGCAAACACACGCACACACACACACACACACACACACACACACACACACACACACACACACACACACACACACACACACATTCCTTCTCTCTCACTCACACAAATTTTAAATACAAAAATATAGTGACTAACCTTCCTTATGTTTTATAAAAACATTTATTCCATTTAAAACTACATGTTTCGTGACCGGTGTATTGTCGAGCAAGATATATATTGTAGCAGTTTCAGATTCCTTATATTGTATTTTTTGTGATACATTTAAAGTTAAAGGTGACTCTGAAATAAATCAAATTTATTTACATGAATTCAAATCTACGTTTTTTTATTTTTATGAATATCTGTTCAAGATATTATAATTCTTCGCCACATGCGAGAAAAGGTTTTTAAGCAAGGACTACATGTCTGTTTCTGCGCCCGCCGCTGAACGAGACCCTCCAGTAACTCAATCACCACCTGCTTCTTTGGCGAGAGGGTTAATGGATGATATTTCTCAAGCGAAGGACGTTGAAGCGATAACAGTAAGTACAAATCTAATAGAGCAAATGAGGAGGACTTTGGAAGATACAATTCTTTAATTCAAAAATATGCCAGTCTGCGAGAGACCGCGGTTGCCGCGTTATCCTACCCATAAACGCAATATGGCATTAGTAATGGCTCTAGATGGCATGCTAGACCCTTACTTACAGTCTATTCAAGGTCTTGGTGATACACATTTAATCGTTTATTGTGCGGGTATCACAGCATGTCGCATCGCCCGTGTCAAGTTTCCAGAACATGACAGGACTATGCAACCTGCTCGTGAGGTAATTGCATGGCAATCGAGGATTGAACGGCGTATCAGTGCAGCTAAGGTCATTATTGGTAATCTAATTTCATTTCAGTCAGGGAACAACCGGCCTCGGGTCATGCGTTTTGTAACACAAGTCTTTTCTGGTGCAGGGATAAACTCACAAAACTATATGTTTTGTGTTACAGAACGCATTGATTATTTTAAACAAAAAAATTTGTGCGTGGGCTAACCGTATTCGTAGGTACAAAGAACGCTCTAATAGGTATAACCAGAATCGTATGTTCCAAAGTGATCAAAGAAAGGTATATAGAGGTTGGGAGGGATCAACTAATTGTGTGATAGATGGACAAGTACCAAATATGGACGAAATGTCCACCTTCAGGAAAAATAGATGGTCAGTGTCTATAGATCACATTGATGGTGAAAGGATGAGCACGGTAGAGCGTGCTAGATGGATTACATAACTTTTGGTTTAAGTGGTTGCGATCTTCACACGCGCGCTTAGCTGAACAATTTCAGGAAGCCATCGATTCTGGATCTCCCCCATCCTTCATGACTGAAGGAATCACCTTTCTGCTCTATAAGTCTGGCAGTGCCACGGACCCTAAAAACTATAGACCCATCACGTGCTTACCTACAATATATAAGCTCCTAACATCCATTATAACATCAAAATTAAACAAACATCTTTATACAAATAACATTTTGAACCCAGCTCAGAATGAATGCAAGGTTGGGTCACGTGATACAAAGGAGCTCCTTATTGACATTAGTCGGAAGAGTCTCTCCACTGCCTGGATTGATTATAAGAAAGCCTACGATTCAGTGCCGCATACATGGCTAAGACGAGTATTGAAATTGTACAAAGTCGACCAAAGTGTGATCTTTTCTTAATTCGTGTATGCGACATTGTGCCACGGCTCTTTGTATACCAGGCAGTGCAGGGAATTTTTATAGCTCTAACTAAGCACACAAGACCGCTTAGATCTATGGAAGGGCAAAGAATTATATGGACGGTTCCATCAGGTTCTGTATAGATGTGATGTTGATTTACTAGCGTTCGTCTCTTGGCTGCGATTTGGTAATATTTTTGCAGAAACCGAAGGTTTTGTCTGTGCTATTGCTGACGAGGTTGTCAAGACCAATAACTACCGGAAATACATAATGAAGGATGGCACTGTTGACATATGTCGGGCGTGACATCATCCTGGTGAGTCTATACAACATATTATTTCCGGTTGTTCTCGTCTACTGTTGTGCAAATAAATAAAATCGAGCGTCTTCAAAATCTTTGTATTAGATTCATGTTTTCGTTGCGTAAATATGACTACGTTTCCGAATTTCGTGCTAAGCTCAAGTGGTTGCCTATTAACATTCGCCAGAATTGCCACATCCTGTTTCTTCTGTATTCTATTCTCTTTGATCCATTTGCGCCTATTTATTTAAACGAGAGATAGGTATAAGTTCTGTAACAGTGAGGTAAAATTTCTCAGGTCCAGTGATAATTATACACTTCAAGTTCCTTGTTCCTTGTAACACTTATTACTGTAGCCGTTCTTTTCCCTCGCAAGCAGTGAGGCTTTGGAGCCCTCTTCCCATAGAAATCAGGAGAGCTCCAGATATTAATATTTTCAAAAGTATGTTAAAGCGTCACTTTCTGCGTTCACTGAGATTAATATTTTTACTGCTTGTTCTAAATTCTAATACCTATAATTAAAGCAGGTTTCTGCTTTTAGGACGATTTATTTTGTCTATTAGTAGATGCATTTTTATATTTTTAAAAGCGCCATTACAAAGTATTCTGTTAAATCTTGTTCCATACTTGAGGGATAGGAATAGCATTTTCATACTGATAATTAAAGCAATTCGAGCAAAATTATTCCCTAACAACTTCAAAATATCAAAAATGCACTAAGTTAATATTCAAGCTTTCACTTCTGCCGGCGCTCCCGGAGTTCAACCCGTTTTTATTTTTTTATGCTTTTAAATAACGAATAAAAATGTAGGTTAATAAAAAGATAATGTATTTTCTTACGGAAACAACTTTGCCCGGGAATGTATACAACGCCTATCAAATTGTAGGACTTAGACCGCAACCGGAGATATCAATTAATATATTTAAATCTACAATTAACTCACAACTTTATGAAAGATAATTAATTAACCTCTCTGATTGCGGCCGACAGATTTTGCTGAGAGGCAATATTATATTTGTTACTGGTCGGTTGCCATTTTCAGAACAGAATTATAGGTGTAAGCCTATCGGCTACGTTACACTTCATCATTGTGATGGTAGGAATAGGTAAAGCGATGGATTCCTATCCATATGAGATTCCATCACGGGACACTGCCACCAGTGGCCCTGTTGTTAATGGCCCGCTTAACCTTTGCTCTCCTCTTAGCTGCCAGACAAGAAAGATTTTATTATATCTAGTCTAACGGCCTTGTTGGTTGAGGGGTCAGCGTACATGCCTAACGCGACCAACCGCGAGGCTCGAGGTTATTCCCGACGGGCAGATGTTTTAATGGACATTCAGGTCTGGGTGTTTATTAAATTTATTCCAGTATTTAACTATTGATATGTATTAGTATTGTTGGCTAACACCCATTACGCAAGCATATAATTTGCTTGCTTTGGAGTTAAAACAATTTATGTGATTTTACATAGGACACCCAGACCAATATGAGGAAAATATACACTGCACGCATATGATAATGACTCGTGGAGTATGATGTTGAAAAAATCTGACTCTATAGCTAAGAAGATGTACCCATCCAGGAAAGTTCCTGCACATTTTATCACCGAGTTGTGATTGTCAGGAACAGTGATATAATCCACCAGATCACATCATATAAATGGAATCACTTTCAAATGCCTACACATCGTCCGTCTATGTACTAGGCTAGACTATACAACAATATCAGTTGAAGGTTAAACATGCAAAAAAAGGACGGAATGCACTTCCAGAGTGTCGGCAGAAGTGAAATCTTGAATATTAACGTTGTGCGTTTTTGACATTTTGGAACGGTTAGGAAATAGTTTTGCATGAATTGTTTTAATTATCAGTTTGAATGGGGTAGAATACAATATTAATTTATTGCGTTAACGCACACAAACATGACAACACGATAATTCGCGCAAGCGCCCTACGCCGTTTTACAAATTTTCGATAAAGTCACGTGTCCTGACGTGACTTTAGAAGTTGTTACCCATTCCAAAAAAATTGCTAAAGAAGTTTTCACTTCAAAACACAATTGAATCGAGAACTTTGGCCTCGTTTGAAGTCCCTCAAAAACTGGATAAGATTTTTTCTTTTTCCTTACCTGTATTATCATCTGCATAATATGAAAACAACCATCCCACGTTGACGCTTAAATGTTTTTTGATGTCATTTGCATGTGATCCTAAAATATACAATTTATAAAAACAAAAATCCAAATACAAAAATTAAATACAGGTTGTAGAAAAAAAATCAAAATTAAATGAATTCGAATAAAACCAGAAAAAAATGAGAATTGTAGGTAAACTAGAGCTGTCAGCTGACATCTCGTAGCAACAATGTAATTCATACTATCTACTTTACTAACTACATATGCGAACAGAGCTGCACCAAACCTAAAATTTGTTTCTGTAGGCCAGTGGTATAGTTAGCATACAAATTATTCTCTAGTAAAAAAAAGTGTGTGTGCGATTCACACACGAAAGAAGTGAAACTTCAGTAAATCGACAAAAGAATGAGATGAATATATACTGTTTTATGTTATAGGAAGGCAAACAAGCAGACGGATTTACTGATGGTAAGAAATTCACGCCGCCTAGAGACACCAAATGTGGTAATGGTGCGTTGCCAACCTGAGGTCGGGATGTTAGGCCTCGAGCAAAAGCAAGTTTACCGGCTACCTTACCCTCCGGACCGGAACACGTCATGACGTTATGGCGGCAGGAATAGGAAAGGCGGTGGTACCAATCCGGGCGAGTCGCTGCCAAACTCTACCGCCTAGTCGGATGTCACGGTGTTATTGATATAAACCTATGCTCGCCTGTTACGAGCGGCCTGGCAAGGAAGGCAGATGGTCTATTCTACAAAGGAGCCCGGACCAACACGGGGATATTTGTGTCTCTTACCTGCAAATGAGTGAGATGAATATATATTTGTGTCTCTCACCTGTCGCTTTTACGTTTTAAAATCACAACGATTCTAAAGAAATTTCACTTCAAAATTATAAAATAAATATTATCGGAGGGTGGTGTAAAGAGTCTCCGAAACCTGCTTATTTGTTTAAAAAGGTCAACAAATGACGAGGAAGCCAATTACTACCCTAATACTGGCAGTAGACTTTTAAAACTGTTAAAAAAAGTCTACAATGAAAATCTGTCTTAACAGCCAGACACGCTTTCTCGACAAAACTGCTAGACTGATTTTGATGAAATTTGATATGCACGTAGTTAAAGACCCAAGTTCAAATTTGAAATAGTTCAATCCCCCAAAGACAGTCCTTGAGTGATTGATCTATTTTAAGCAAGGGGGATTTGAACGAAAATCTTTCGCTAATCTATATATATATATATAAAAAAGTCAATGCCACTTTTCGTTGTAATTTTATATATAACGAAGAATTTTATAATATAGAATTTCGTAGAACGAGCTCACCTATCCAAATTAAAGTTTAGGCTTTGGCTATGGTTCGGACTATTTAAATTTATTCTGGTATCTATTTAATTATTTATATGTAATAGTATCGTTGACTAGCACCCATAACACAAGCATATAATTTGCTTACTTTGGGGTTAGATTCAATTTGTGTGATTTGTCTAAGGACATTTATTATTATTATTATTATTATTTATTTAGTAGATGGTTTATGTGAAGTGTGCATAAAATCGGTCGAGCGGTTCTCTATTTATCACAATATGTTTTGTAACAAATGAATTAAATAAACTGATCCGCCATTTTGTTAATGAATATTTTTCAGTCAAATCGAAACTTTTTCAGATGGGGATTATGCCTTCCTATTGAAACTTTTTAATTTGTTTTTTTCGTTTTTTGTTTTGATATGTTATGTCATTCATGTGGTCAGACACGTATCGAAGCACGTACCGGGCCGCTAGTTACATAGTATAAATGATTATGTAAACGTAAATTACAGTTTACATTTAAACTGGGATCACATAACACTTTGTATTTATGCAAGAGAATCGTCTCCTTTTTTACGTCACATATAAAAATAACTCTTAATTAAAATAATATCATCAAGTACCTGACATAGAACACAATCCCGCACTTATTAATATTAAAACTAAATTAAAATGCATAATAGTTTTGTTAAAATAATTAAGACTTGAACGGTCAATATATCATAACACAGTAACAAACATAATATCCATTTGAGGAAAATAGACATATTTTTGGTACCCATGTAATTAGTCATAACTAATTATGAATCATTTGTTGCCATTTATATTAAAAATACGCATAAACTTCGCTATGATACAAAACACCATCGGTTTAATAAATTTAAAAAATATATCTTATATATATAAAAATCTTGTGTCACGATGTATGTTGCCAATAAACTCTAAAACCACTGAACCGATTTCGATAAAGTTTCACATATATCTGTAGTTTGGTCCATCTTAAAAGATCATCATCATCATCAGCCGGAGGACGTTAACAGCTGGACATAGGCCTCCCCCAAAGAGCGCCGCAAGTCACGGTCACCAGCCGCTTGTATCCAGCGACTCCCCGCGACTTTGACCAGGTCATCAGTCCACCGGGGTGGGAGGTCATCCAACACTACATCCTCCGGTGCGGGGCCGCCACTCAAGAATCTTTCTTCCCCAGCGGTTATCGGTTCTGCGAGCAATGTGGCCTGCCCATTGCCACTTCAACTTGCTAACTCTCTGAGCTATGTCGTTCTCTTGCGGATCACCGAATTACGGATCTTAAAAGATAGGATAGTTTTTATCCGGATGTTGGCGGGACGAAGTTCGCTGGGGCACCTAGTCACCAATATATTAACTCATAGTGAAGGCTCAGATGAAACTTATATGTAGAGACATTAAGTAAAAATATGTATTTTTATGAACTACTTAATCAGTATT
>NJDD01003017.1:246682-261026 GCA_002245505.1 Calephelis nemesis
CGGTTTTCTTAGAGTTATATTACCTATAACACAAGCATGTTATTATTAGTCTCCGAAATCGTAGTTTTTGTATGAAAATAGTAATAACCATATTCACGTAGTTAGGCCTTTCTGAAAGCACTCAACACAATGTGCCTGCCTCGCATGGAACTTGGTGTGAAGTATGTATAATAAATGTGACAGGAAAGATACCATCAGAAAGTAGTTGTCCAAGTAATACACTAGAATTGGATTTTAAAAATATACTGCTATAAGTGACTATATCCATAAAAAAATTATTTATTTTAAAAAGTCAAAGTCAATTGGTTTTTACATTGTAGCTATAAAAACCTAATCATTTTCTATGTTTAAACTCAGTACATAATATTATTTTAAACAGGTATTACTCTATGCGATATTAATCGCAGTCTTAACTAGATTTTACTTGAAATTGTAAAGTGTAATAAAAATAAGCAAAGATGGCCTGTCTAAGACCAATTGAATGGGCTTGACAACAAGCTTAAGAAGCTTACTGGGTTGCTTTCTTTATACCGCATACTGTTATAAGACTAAGAATAGTTAAATAGTTTTGCTTGGTTTGTACGAGGTAGAACTGAAGATGTGTTGGCTGTAAAGTGCACATTTTTTATTTTTATTTTAATGCAGAAATACTGCACAAAAGATAATTTAATGTCATACAGCATTCTCTGCCAGTCAGACAGCAGGCCGAGTGAAAATGATTGTGAGGGCGCAGAAACATGTCAAATCAGAAATGAGTTTACAAATGGAATATAATTATGTTAACATTTAAATTATAAGAAAATAAAAAAAATATAGAATTCATAATTCATTTATTGTTTGAATATAGGTACATAGCAAGTTGTTAACAAATTTAATTTGAACTCTATATTCTACCTAAAAGGCGTACAATTGTGAAATTAAAAAAAAAACAAATAAACCAATTTACAGTCAATATTAGTAATAAATAGATTTAATACAATCATACAAATTTACACTTACTTGAAATAATATTAAATTTTACCTATGTTCTAAATTAATTAATGTACACCCGCAATTCATAGTATTAATCTAAAATAAAATGTCAAAAAAGTTTAAAATAATAATTGCATCATTTGATCTAAAAATAAATAAAGTCATTATTACAGCCAAACATTAAATTGATAATTTTATATTCATTATGCATACCATTCATATTATATAAATTCACAATTCATAGTCTTAATCTATAATACGAATGTCAAAAAAAATTATAGTATAATTATAAGTTATAATATTCAATCTAAGATATAAATAAAGTAAAAATTACAGGTAAACATTTAGTTGATAATTTACTAATTCAGAGAAGTACTCATTAATACTGTAGTAAGCCTTGCTACATAGAATTTTTTTTATTTCATGTTTAAAACTATTGATATTTTTAATTTATTTCACACTAACAAAACATTGGAAAAATAAATAATTGTTTATAAACAAACCTTTGACAACAAAATGTACCTACCAAAAATATATACATAGCAAAAATAACTGTAAACATAATGTACCTCTGAATTCACTTTGATATATTAAACATAAGAATCATCAATTATTATTCTTAATGAGGTAATGATTCCTCAACGCATATTCAAATTTCCTCTTAGAAGGTGAGTTTCTAATGTCAATGGTGTGTTCAAGCAATAAAGAAGTGCTCTATTAAGTTTAATATACAGAGTTATTACTTTTAATCAGACTCAGCAACTCTACTCTAATTTAGTTAAGAAATTATCAGTCAGTTAGTCACATTGTTCCAAAATTCACAGTATTTTTATATCTATTGCTTTTTCACCTATATCTTTTTTTTCTTTTTTTAAGTAAGTCAGTATTTTCACACCCATATCTTCAAAGAGATAGGCAGAGGCACAACCCGGCTATCTTCAAGACCTCAAGAAGTCAAGTACGATGCCAGACTTCTAGACCACAGAAGCAATTTTTATTTCCTTTTTTATGGATATTAGGAGAAACAGGAAGAGCTACTGCAACTTTCTCATTTGATGACTTTCTCAGGCTACCTACTACGATATTACGCTGTGTTTATTAGCCAGCTTGTCTAATTAAACAGATTCTTAGTAAGACTTGGCTTTAGTGAGACCGTCTTGATAATATGGCACATTATAATAGGGCTCTCCCTAGAATATCAGGGAGTATCAGTTATATTTAAATTCTCAAATATTTTGATTTCAGATATATACATACTGCGTATTACAATAAAGTTTTGAAGGTAGCAACAAGTGAAATAAAATTGGAAAACATGGAATATAAACTCTTTTTGAAAGAAGTTCGATCAATGACACTATTTACATAAACACCCAAGAACGAAGCCAATATTTTTTTCCTGGACTGGTACAAGGGGCAAACAAATAATGTTCACAACACCAGTAAAAGGGGAATTTATTTTTAAGTTTGATGGAACTTCTTCAGTAGGCGCACAAATAACCGTCTGGAGAGTGGGGCAACTACTTTACCTTACCCGAGACTGTACCCCTTCTTAAATTATTCCTTATTTTGGACAATATTTTTTACTTAATGTTTATGTAAAACAATAAAATCTTAAGCTGGTAAAACGTTTTTATTGTCATTACGCCTAAATATTTTTTTCATTGGTTTCGTTTTGTGTGCATGCACAAACGAAACCAATGAAAGTAAAAATAATATTTATGGGAACCCTAACTGCATAATTTTGATTTTATCGATATCGATAGCGACTGACGATAGAACACTATTATTTTTTCATAATGTTGGTAGTTTTGGTAAGGTACTTTTCAGGTTGGCTGAGAAAGGTCTCTCCGTTTTGACATTTGGGGTTTTTTTTCTCTATGAAGTACCGTCTCTTCTTACGTAGTATTGTATTCTCTTTGGCACAAAGTACATTGAACAATACGATATAGAGACATCAGCTGATGTATTTGATCACCGCCATCTAGTGCGCAAGGAAGGACTTATGACGCTTTCAATGTATAAATGTATAAATATAAATTGTGCAAATGTAGGTACTCGAATAGCTGTTCTAGCCACTTTCCTTTTTCTTTTCAATTATTATTTTTTTCTTAAATAGTGTAAAAAAAATGAAACACTTTATTAATTAAAAATTTACAAATTACAAAATATCATGGACGACAAAATAATTACTTTATGAAATTTGCAACAGTTGTAAGGATAGATTCGTTATGTATTTTACACATTGACCCAAACTATGTAATCTGATATGACATATTTGCTCCTTTAAGCGTGTTATAGTAAAATTGTTTAGACATATTGCAAAATTTCTAATAACATTTATGCATTGCTTGAAGAAACGATATCGCAGTTTTGAGGGTGGTCAAAGAGTTGACTTTCAAATCTTATATTTAACCCGGATCACCTTATAAATATTGCAATAATTTTAGTTTTTTTTCTGTATTTTCACCTTATTTCAAATACATTTACAAAGGAAATAAAGCTGTACGTCAAAATGAATAAACATTTTACGCATACAGGTTGGGTATTTCCACATTTGATCATTCTTTTTTTAACGTTTGTAACAGCGGTTCTCCTGGTGGTAAAAGAAAACCACGGTGTAGACAATATTTTTTAAATGGAGTCCACAACCAATTTTTTAGAATTGTTTTACCAATTTCATTCTTGTCCATGAGAGGCGGTAATTACTGACCTTTTTCATATTTTTTTATGATATTGGAAGGCAAGCAAGCAGACGGATTTCCTGATGGTAAGCAATTCACGCCGCCTAGAGACGCCAAAGGTGGTAATGGTGCGTTGCCAACCTGAGACCGGGATGGTAGGCCTCGAGTAAAAGTAAGTTTAGGCTACCTTACCCTCCAAACCGAAACACGATATGACGTTATGGTGGCAGAAATAGGTAAGGCGGTTGAGTCGCTGCGAAACTCTACCACCTAGACAGATGTCACGGTGTTAGTCACGGTAAGCCTATGCTCGCCTTTTGCGAGCTACCTGCCAGGAAGGCAGTTGGTCTATTCTGCAAAGGAGCCCGGACCAACACAGGGAAAATGCATACCATGCATTATCATGTAAATATTAATACTTTCAGATTTTTTCGTTAATTTTTTGGCCACCTGTATTTAAAATGTAATGATTATGCTACAAATACCTTAACTGTTCCCAACAACATTTCTGATCTAAACACATGCAGAATTTCTGCAAGTATAAAAAAATCTATATGTGCTATTGAGAAATAAAATATGTATGTGCTATAATATATATTCCTGTCTCACGAAAAACTGCTAAGCATGTTTTGCTTTAATATTAATATGATATTATCATCTATTCCGCTTGATAAATATTTTGTCGTTTACAGATAGTTAACCAATTATTTTCGATGTACATAATTACCAATTTTTAAAATGTGTTTCTTACCCGAAATAAGGATGTCTAAACGCATATCGTTTAAATATCTTATTTATGACATAAGACGTCAATGTTACTACAGTTTTATTTCAGCTTTGAACACTACATTCCTGCTAGCATAATGTCAGTGTTTATCAGGCGTATTCCAGATTAGAGATTAGGTTAGAGAGTAAAATTACTTATATTTGAGGTTTCAGCTATCCCAGCTTCAGGTTATCAACGCACTACTAATATCTTTTGCATTTATAAACGGCGTATGTTTCTTACCGTCAGGAAATTTTTGTGTTTGTTTGCCTTTCTATGTTACAAAAAAAGAGCTAAATCGTCAGGCCGGCTTACATATTTAGAATCCTGAGGCAGATTTTACCTCTTGCTAGCTGATAGACTAATTATGTTTTTATAACATCCTTCTCCTGTCAATAATTAACACAACAAAAAAGCATTAGCAAAATTAGTCCAGCAAGGAAAATTGAGTATCATTTTTATATGTAGGATTGTGAAATCTTCTTAGTTACATATACCCATTATGAATGATGTAATACACCGAGTACGAAACTAGCTACAAATGTCAGCAAGTAAAATAAAATTAACAAATGCCATCATTTACAGAATACTATTGAAATTATGCGTTTCGGATATATTCGTCAAGCTTCGGAAATTCGAATGTATTTTAAAAATATCCACATTGAATTGTTATAACACATATTTAAACATTTCGCTTTAATTTATATTAGATCAGTCAATATAAAGTGTGTAAAGAGTAAAAAGTATAAAGCCGAAGCGCATAAGTTAAATAGTAGTACTGTACGTTATTTATACATTGCAGAAATCCTGATATAAGTATTACATTGTACCTTTTGTTTTATTGATCTTACGTCTTTTTGTAAAATATATTAATGCTTCTTTTTGAATGTCATCGCTAAAATCAACGTCTTTAGTTTTGCTAGTGCCGTTTAATAATTTATTAGTCCATTTACACCAATTGTAGGTATAAAAACTGCTTGCAAATCGAATAGAAATTCTTTAATGTCTGTAGCATGGGAACTGCATTTCAAGAATTGGGTGTTAAAATTTATGTACAAAATAGTTTTCATGTATATTTTAAATTATTAATATAGCTTTTAAGTTCTAAAATATGGTGCAGAGTATCCTGAATTTCGGAAACACGTTTAATAAAATTTTCATTTGGGTAGCACAAGTATGTATCTGCGTCTAATAATATCTGCGTTTGCTAGTATCATTTGTATAAAGACCAAATTTACATTGCAGTTTTTTTTTTGTTTTTGATGATAGGTACCCACTTACATACTCAAGCTGAGCAATTATTCTCGGGTCCTTCTTTTTTTCATCATAGTCAATTATAATATCATCGTTGATGACGTCCGAAAATCAATTTGAGATAATTCTTCCTGTTTCCTTTTTTCTGTGAAAAATATATCATCAAATGATTGAAACATGGAACAAAAAACTTCTTCACAATTGGACCCTGGAGAATAACTGCTGCTTAAATTGTTTATTAATAACGAAGCAAACGCAGTCTCAAAACCAGTTGGTGTGTTATTTCTATCTCACTCACACCATTGCTTCTTATGCTACAAAAAAAATTCTCAAGTGGATCCTGACTCAGGTGTCTGCATCAAAACGATTTAATTTCAAATGCTTGAAATAATGTATCTCTTAAAATCCTCATATTTTCAACAGTTTTAACTAATAAGATATTGATGGAACCTTTGCGCCAGCATTACTTCTGGGTATAATAAATGCCATCGACTTTAGTAAAACCATTTGATTCCTTCGAACTTCCTCTTGTTTCGAATTTGGAGTTACATTTCTTAATAAGTCTTTCCCTGAACGGACAGTGAAGTTTTTATAACTACCATTTAAAAAATCAAACAAATCATCTATAAATATGATGTCTGCGGTGTCTGGAGTCTCTTTTGGTAGTATGCCAGTGTCTGAAAAAGAAAATAAGATTCAAGATTACAGCAAGTCCAACTTCTGACAAAAACTTGATTTGCAAAACCTTTTCACAAATAATTCAACGTTTTAACCTCTATCAATAAAAGAGTTATGCTCAAACATTTGATATTTTCCGTCGTTGGCGCTTGGTAAAACTTCCAAATATTCATATTTTTAACCAAAGAAACACTTGTACTGCTTTACGTATCACTTGTCAATATCACTTTGTAAATAGCCTACCGGTTTCGCTTATACAGCATCATCAGGGCTAAAACTTAAACTACTAAACTAATTTTTTTATTTGTAAATATAAATTCATTTATATTGGTTAATTACAAAAAACTTTAAAATGTTATACAACGGAGTTGCCAGCTACAGATTCTTTCACCAGTAAATGGTAAAAAAATAAAAGGTATGCCAGACTGCCTTTTCTGGGTAAAATATCCTACAAATTGGCCAGGATGATAAAACATTGTCATCCGGTATTTTACACGTCTGGATCTTTAAAACACCTTCTCTTCAATAACGAAACAAGGACATCTAAAATGGCGCATAGTGGTGTCTATAGATTGGAATGTGAGGAATGTAAGGCTGAGTATGTTGGACAAGCTGGAAGGTCTTTTTCAATAAGAGTTAAAGAACACATGAGAACTTGGCGTTCCGGTAAAGGGGAATCTACATTTGGTAAACATCTGAGGGACGAAGGTCATATATTCAATCCAACAAAAAAAAATTCAGACCTACATTACTGTAATAAAGAGAGGAGGCTAAATGCTTTAGAAGCCTTAGAAATTAATTAAAGAAAAAGTAATCCAAAATTATTAAATGATCAGATGGAACTTAATACATCACCCCTTTTGAATATTTTCTAGTAATTTAATAATTGTAAATTCAATTAATGATATTTTAGTCGTATTACTATTATTATTGTGTTGACTGCTTAGTGCTTATTTTATGTTGACATATCTTTTACCGTTTATTTTAATTTATTTTTGTGTTGGATATTTTTTCTTATATAATAATTTAATATTAATATAATAATTTAACTTTAAATAATTTAAATAATTAATTTACTTATTTTTATTGTGACATGAATGTTTAGTTGAATATATCTTTTTAGATTTTTAATTTTGACATGGGCATTTATAACATTATTTTTTCTTTTAATTATCTGATTTGAGCATAAATAATTAAGATTTACATATGTACAAAATAGTAAATTTAATTTAGTAATTAATTAATTAGTGGAGCAACTGACATGTTTTTTAATATTTTCTGAAATGGTAATAGTTTCACCATTTAGTGATGAAAAAATCTGTAGCTGGCAACTCCGTTGCATAACGTTTTAAAGTTGTTTGTATCTACCCAATATAAATGAATTTGTGTGTATTTACAAATAAAAAATATTGTTTAGTAGTTTAAGTTTTAGCCCTGATGATGCTGTATGCTGTATAGGTTCTAGAGTGGCGGCCCCGCACTGGAGGACGTAGTGTTGGACGACCTCCCACCCGGTGGACAGATGATCTGGTCAAAGTCGTGGGGAGTCGCTGGTTACAAGCGGCTGGTGATCGTGACTCGTAGCGCTCTTTGGGGGAGATCTATGTCCAGCAGTGGACGTCTTCCGGCTGATGATGATGATGTTGTATAAGCAAAACCGGTAGGCTATTTACAAAGTAATGTAATATTATAAGTGATACGTAAAACAGTACAAGTGTTTCTTTGGTTAAAAATATGACTTATTAGCTCACTGGTCAATTTATATGCTTAATGACGACTAAGGTTTAATTTCTATTTCCAAAAAAAATGACATTTATGGTATTTTCAGGCAATTGTCGTGTCATATCTATCTTATAAAATAAATAATTTCATATTTGTGAATGTATTGAATTATTGAAAGTTAATGTACACATTCACATGTTGTAGTTTTTTTTCTTTGTTGCTTAGTGGAATTCCATTCTAGAAACAATGTATTAAAATATATACTTGTACTTGCCACAATACATTTTTTTAATTTTAGCAAACCACTGCGCTGTTCAAGAATTATTATTATACTCGTAGCTGATGATGCTTGAATAGCAAAACCGGTTGGCTAAAATATCTAATACATAAAATTCTCGTGTCACAGTGTGCGTGATTGAACTCCCGAAACGGCTTGGCCAATTCTCATGAAATTTTCTGAGCATAATGAGTAAGTCTGAGAATCGCCCAACATTTATTTTTCACAACCCTAAGTGATAAGGGTGACTCACCCCAATTTTTTTTTTACTAAGATCACATTAAAAATATAGCAGACCAACGTCTGACGGGTCAGCCAGTACATAGCACCTAATATTTTTTAAATATCGCCTTAAGGGTCTAGCGGTCTAGGAGTTGGACTTGTCTTCTTGAGGCCACGGGTTAGATACCCGGGTCGGACAACAAAGAATAGAATGCGGTTTATCCAATTTTCAAATAAAAAAAAATGTTGCTCGAGATTGGATATGTGGCCAGTTGGCGATAGGCTTGCCACCTATCACATTGTGGGACTAAGTGTCTTCGGCTAGTCGTGGATGCCCTGGTTGTGCCTCTGCCTACCATTACGCAGATATGGGCGTGATTATTCTATAAACATTGATCAAAAATTCGAGGGTGAGCCCTATTTTGGCAACGTAGATTTCATAGAATTTTCCCTATATCCATACATATCTTCACGTCGAGTCACGCACGGGTGGGCAGAAAGTATCGAGTACCAAACGTAACGATCATTGCAGACCTGGCTTCTTTCACATTCATTATCCTTTTCACACAAAGACGCCGGAGACTCTTGACACCAACCTCGGACAATATCACAGCCATTTGATCGTAAAATGTCAACCTAGGTCTGCTAGGGTACCTACGTCCATCCACACTCACATTTAAGTATATATGTTTTGTTAATCTTTCATCTTTTAATGAATCGAATGTTTCAAGACTCATTAATTTCATCAATGAAACCAACAAAAATATTTTGGAGTACTAGCGGCCTGGTACGTGCTTAGCTACGTATATGACCGCATGAATGGCATAACACAACAAAAGAAAAAAAACAACGGAAAATAGTTTCAATATGACAGCACAATCCCCATCTGAAAAAGTTTCAATTTAACTGAAAATTACCATTAACAAAATAATCCGCCATTTGTTGAATTTATTTGTTACAAAAAATGTGATAAATGCAGAACCGCTGTACCAATTTCATGCAAACTTCACATAAACCAGCTACTAAATAGTTCTAACAAAAGCCTAAACTTTTTGTTTGGATAGGTGAGCCCGTTCTTGAGTTATAAAAGTACAAAGAAAAGTGGCATTGATTTTTAAATAATACTAGCTGACCCGCCCAAGCGTTGCTGTGGCTAAAGTTTTTGTTATATTACATTACATAGCAGCGCCATCTATTGATTACTTACTCAACCCAGTCGAAAGGTATCGACATCTGTTAGAATCATTTGGAGTTACCAGATAATTGTGACTGTTAACAACAGACAAATAATTAGCAATAAATTAAAATTGCGACTATAATTTGAGATGTAAACTATCCTATCTCTCAAGTTGGATCGAACTGCACATGGTGTGCGAATTTTATTAGAATCGGTTAAATGGTTAAGGAGTCCATTGAGGACAAACATTGTGACACAAGATTTATATATATTAAAATATAGATTTACGGGCTCGTCGTATAATTCAAGTC
Source organism: Calephelis nemesis (assembly GCA_002245505.1). Classification (NCBI taxonomy): domain Eukaryota; kingdom Metazoa; phylum Arthropoda; class Insecta; order Lepidoptera; family Riodinidae; genus Calephelis; species Calephelis nemesis. The sequence goes on from NJDD01003017.1 coordinate 256,743, forward strand.
TAAAGTTTAAGTTATGACAATAAATATGTATCAATCTTTAGCTTATTTTTATTACAATATTACGCCTTCCATAACACAATTGTAATTGTTTTACTGGATAAAAAAAATACTAACACCAAAATTCATAATTAATTGAACAATTGAATCCCAAGGACTGAATCCTATTAATATTTTAAATGCGAAATATTTGTTTGTGTGTTTGTTTGTTTGTTACTCCTACAAGCTAAAACTACTGAACCAATTTTTGATGAAAGAACAATGCCCATAATTGACCTGAGAAATAGTTATCGTGAATAATGATGTGAAGTATCTCAAAAAATTGCTGATTTTTTGTTATCATAAAATCACTCATTACTTTTGTTTTGCTAAGTTTATAAATGAATGTTTTTAATTTGAAAGTCTTGAAAAAAATATTTACAATGACATATTAAATGGCACATTAAACAATAGCTGTGATTATCTGTGGTAAAAGAGTTTGAAATGTTCTGTTCCACGATTATTGTTACCCATTACTGACTCCACTTACCGTTTTTATAATAGTGATTAATGATTAGTAATTTATTAAAGAAGCTTAAACGTAATATATAATTGAAAATATGGATAATTGAACTACAAATACTTATTTTTAGTTGTATGCTAAAATATTTATAAATAAAAAATCATAACACAGAGAAAAATATTCTGTGTGAAAATGATTTATAGTTTTGACGGGTTTTGACAGTGCAGTCGCGTTGTGTCATGCGAGATTAGTTTGACACTTTTGACAGACACAGATGTTACTTTGCAGTTCAAAGTTTCTATAAGTAACCTCAAAAAACATATAATACGTAGTATTGTATTCTCTTTGCATATAATCTCGATAGATTTTCTTTCCGACATAAATAAGACAAAATGAATCAATATTCATTTAAAGTAAAAAATATAGCGCCTCTGTGGTCGAGCGGTCCGGGTGTTGGACTTGACTGCATGAGGTCTCGGGTTCGAATCCCGGGTCGGCCAACAAAAATAAAGTTAGATTTTCCAATTTTCTAATAAAAAAAAAGTTGGTCGGGATTGGAAACGTGCCCGGTTGGCGATAGGCTTGCCACTCTGCCTACCTCTTCGGGGATATGGGCGTGAAGATGCTACTTTTTTTTATAACGTTGAAAACAATAGTAGTAATTTATATACAACTTGTAAATAAAAAATCATTTGACAGGTTTTGCAATGTATGAAAGATGGGCATTGTTCTTTGGCACACATGTAGAGGATAATATGGGTCTACACATAGGATAGCTTTTATCCCGAAACCGTCTGTCTGTGTGAAAACGTCTGTGGGACCAAGCGAGCAACAGCTGGAGGTCAATATTTATCAAACAACCGGCTGACCTGACGGACATTGTCTTATCCTAATTATGATTATCACATGAACCTTCTGACAATAACTAATACAAAAAAAAATAATTAGCAAAATCGGTCCATCAATTCAGGCGTGATGCTATAACCAAGGAAAATGGAGATTCAGTTTAGTCGCCGTCCTGTGGTCAGATTATGTGGGGTGTTGGGTTGATTGTGCAAGTCTACCGACCTACCCTCCGGACCTTAACATGACAGAGTCATTACGGTAACGGAAATAGGTAAGGGCAAGTTACAGCACAGCACTCGACCAGCTGCGCAATATTCACTGCAGCAAGTGTCCGATTTATTCATTTTACTGTAACTTTGTATATAACACCAAAAATATTTTAGGTCATTGTATGCAAAAATTAAAACTCATTTGAAAAGCTGATTTTATTTTTTGTGAAACTTATAAAGTGATTGAGACGAACACATTCAAGTGCAATCATTTCACGTGTGAGTGGAATACAAAATAACATATATATTTTATTATTGTTATATTCTAAATAAAATTCATATTTTATTATTGTTATTACATTCGAAATAACATATATATTGTTAGGAAATTTCTAAATACACCACATTTTTACATCTCGTCTGTATATCTGAGTGCCTAACGTGTAAAACATTCGTACTACAACGCTGTTTTGATCAGTTTTTTTAATATTTAAAGGTTAGTAATAAATTTATAAATCTGTGGTGAGCATTTCGTAAAGGCGAGATTGGAGAAAGAGTGGGGTTGAAAAAAAGTGTTGTTTTAAAATAAGGAAAATGATATGCGAAATATACAGATATGCGAATAGCGATTGAAGAAAGATTGAAATTGAAATAAAAGTGTTGGTTTTAAAATGAGAAAGGGCATACACACTTTTTTGAGGTGAACGCTTGTACCTACTTTTCCACCAAGTGCTGACAATAGCAAGTATAGATTCTATTAGAAAAGGGCATGTTCTGCTGGTTCAGTCATCTGGAAAGAAAAGCAGGTGCAATATTGACAAAGCAGATATACAATGCGAATGTGGATGGATGTAGGTACCCGGGGAGACCAAGGTTGACATTCCGTGATCAAATCGCTCGGGTTTTATCCAAAGGTGGCGTTAAAAGTCTCCGGTACTGGCGTGGTAATGTGGAAGAAGCCAGGCAGGGTGCAAGAATCATGACTATTGGTACTCGATACCAATTACCATCTGCTTACCCTGCATGGGACTTGGTTTAAATATGAGTGCTTTTCCCCATCAATGTTTCAGATATGTTGGTAGATATTACGTCGAAGGCAAACACAGAAGGTGTTGCTAATACATCGAACGAGAAGTCAGAAATCCAAACTATGTTTTCTGAATCAACTGTTTTCATAACTGGCGGAACTGGATTTGTAGGGAAACTTCTCATAGAAAAACTATTAAGGTAAGTGATTCCTTCATTCCTTAAAGTAAAAAGTTCTTTAGCGGCGTTGTGCACTTTTTGTGATGGGTAAAAAGTATTAAACTTCTCTCGTCAGTAGGGTTACTCTTGAAACTCGATTCTTTCAAAATTGAAATTTGGAATCAAGTAAGTCATTTTAATTATTAAATACAATGCTGGCGAATAATTAACATTTAGTTAAAAAACAATAAATTATTTTATCGAATGCGTTGAATTCATTTGTCACTAAATGTTAATTAGTCCGCTAGTACCGGGTTTAAAACTACCTTAAAACATACACGATTTTAATTTCCAATTCGCATAGTATCGAGATTCAAGGGTAAACCGATAGATCGAAAATTCGTAAGACGGTAGGAGAGTAAAACCAATGTATGTTGTCGCCGCATTTCATACTGTTATTTTTAAACGTTGACTGGGGCTTTAAACTTCTACTACAAGCCGCGCACTTAAAGAATGGGATTGAAAATGGCCGCTCGTCGACGCTGTACCGATAGCATGTTTGCTAACGAAATAACAAATATTAGCATAAAAATAACGATCGTTATTGCTAATATTATATTGTTTTTGAATATTAATTTATGGGGAGCTGGGTTTATTATAATTATTAATAACATTCAACAGGTACACAAAATGAAATGTTTATTAAGTATTAGGTACATTAAGATGTTTATTTCAAATAAAAAAAGTTGACAAATATAATAAAACTAGAACTTAAGCCTAAATTCTGTTACTAGTGCCTTCACCAGGATCTTCCAGAAATTCGACACCTGACATAGCTTCTTCATCTTCATCCATGGATTCCAACCATCCATCGTCACTTTCGCTATCGCTGTTTAGCCCAACACTGATGATAAAATCTTCAATTTCGTCTTCGTTCGAAACCTCCCTTGTCCAATAGTCTTTTTCTAACCGCTTCACATGGTTGACTTCTTTTTGCCAGTCCTCTGCTGTTATAGAAAGCAATTGCTTCGCGTGTTAAGCCCTCTATTTTTTTTTCTAGCTGATCAACATTTTTTTCAGCCACTCGTTGTTTTATTAGATTTCACACATACTCTATCGGATTTAAATCGCAATTATATGGTGGTAATCTTAGCGTTTCGTGACCGTGATCAGCTAGAATTTTGTCAATAGCATAGTCTTTATCTGGTTTATACCTTTTTACTATTTCGAGCAGTTCAGCTTTAGTGTAGGACTGGTCAAATGATATGTCTTTTTCAGTCAACCATTTTTGTATATCAGCTTTACGGTTTGCTATTGTGGGAGGTTTATTTTGTTGCATGCTGTGGTAAGGTGCGTTATCCATGACGACAATGCTATTTGAAAGGGATATTTGGTATTAACTTTTCTTTAATATATTTAGTAATTCTCCCCATTCATCTCATCATGGCAATCACCTTTCTTGGCTTTCGCCTTAAATATTAAATCTGCGACCTTTACAAATCCATTTTCTGATCCGGCATGAACAATGATCCACCTCTGACCTGG
>NJDD01003018.1:0-35873 GCA_002245505.1 Calephelis nemesis
TTGATGCTAAACTGATCAAACTAATGGCCCTGTAACTTGTACAGTCCATGCGTGCATACCAAATTTAACCAAAATCCGTTTAACAGTTTAGCCGTGAAAGAGAGACAGCATTTTGCATGTATAATATTAGTATGGATGAGTTATTACATAAGACAGCGAAGACAACAACACAACACCGCACCATGGTGTTTAAGCTTGAAATATGATTTCTACCATCAGGAGAATGCCTGTTTGCTTAACTTCGTTTAGAAACGTGTTAATTTTTGCACTTTTACTGTGCTTTGTACACATTTTGCAATTATTTAAGGAAGAAATAATCTTCCTCTTGTAAGAAAATAAGAGTCGTTTTAAACTTTTGTTGTTTGTTACGGTTCCTAAAGAACTGAAGAAACTATTTTCTGCTTCATTATCATCTATCTATATATTAATACGAGAAGCAAAAACTTTGGACCCCTTTTTACAAAAATTGCGTTGACGGAGGAGTATGAAATTTGGCACACTTAGGTATATTTTATTTGTAGAATTGCAGAACGCTAATATTTTTTAGTGATAATGTTTATAAAGTGCATTAATTAAAAAAAAACATTACACTTATTACCATGCATTTGACACACACAAACAAATATATTGATGATAACGAAAAAGGATCACAGATGGCGCACTAACTATTCATAAAGTTTGGAAACAAAGTAGTCTGTCTTGAGAAATGAAGATGGCATTCTTATCAACAAGATATTAGAATTTATTATGGTCGAATTTCGACCAACGGGCGGCCCTAGTTAAATTAAAAATACTTTGCTGACAGAGGTATTGTGATAATCCAGCCATTGAACAATCTCTCCACGAACGCAAGGCTTATTTGCAAGGCAAATGGTTTTGCGCCAGATATTACAATAATATTACCACTTTTATGCTCAACCCGTATACGCTATCGTAACCTTAACTTTGTAGAGGACACAGTGTCACTTGTGAATACTTTGTTCTTTAGATTATACTAGCTATTTCTCTTAGTTTCACCTTTTTTTCTGGATGACTAATGTGTTGCCAGCCTTGCTGTTTTTGCAACTTCACCGGGCTTTATACAGTTTCACATGCATACTAAAGTTACTTAGCCGTCCTAAAGGTAGCCTACCACCTTCCATGCCTTTTTCTACCTCTAGGTGTATAGAGCTAAACATTTGGGCCTGCAGTATTGTAATCACGCCCGTTTTTGCCTGACTCCGTAAAAATTTTATAAAAATACCTTTCCGACATAGCACATTTCATAGCTTCATCAGCACATCGCAACACGCTTATAGAAGAACCCTTATGGTTCCGGGATGGTCCCACAAAAATGTTATCAATGCGCTAGTGGTTTTGAGTTGTATATAATTAAACACTAAATTTTTAATGTACAAACTTTCGTCTACTTGGATGATGTCATTAAAACCTACACTCGTATCGTGAACTTAGAGCACTGTCACTCGATTTTGCACTAGATACACAATACCACACTAGTTTTTAAGGCTTTGCCCTTATTTATTTATTTATTTTTATTTATTTATTTCATTATTTATTGTACACAGTTTATGACATAAAACATGGGCAGTGATAAACAGAAATGCGCAAAAGGTGGGTTTATCTCTAGGTATATATTTCTTCCAGCCAACCCTAAAAGTTAGAATCTGTGATGAAACAGTGGAAGGCATTATGCACAATAAATAAATAACCTAAATATAATAAGAATATAAAAAAACTCATAACAATGACATACTATAAAAAAAACATATCAATAATATTAATAAATCTATGTAAGTAAGAAACCTGAAAGTCACAAATTGCTATGCAATTGTTACCCTTTTAAGTCTTTTCAATGGACCTGTGATATCGAGGAGCTGGATCGCTTTGAAATGTACTCAATGATGAAATCTATGGTGATGAGCTTCTCTCAATTTCACTATTTTTTATAGTCACTGGCTAATTCCACTTTAAGGTCACGATGGAGGTCAGAAAGAAATATAACTAATAATGATTGTTATCACAAATAATAGAGGCTTGTACAGCAATTTGGGGTGGTAGAGATCCACTGCCTTACCTGTTCCGATCGATGTTCCCCGTGTTGGTCCGGGCTTCTTTGCAGAATAGACCATCTGCTTCCATGAAAGGCAGCTTGTAAAAGGCGAGCATAGGCTTACTGTCACTGACACCGTGACATCTGACTAGGTGGTAGAGTTTCGCAGCGACTCACCCGTATTGGTACCACCGCCTTACCTATTTCTGTTGCCATAACGTCATGACGTGTTCCGGTTTGGAGGGTAAGGTAGCCGATAAACTTACTTTTGCTCGAGGCCTAACACTCAGCCTCAGGTTGGAAGCGCACCATTCCCATTTTTGGTGTCTCTAGGCGGCGTGAATTTCTTACCATCAGTATATCCGGCTGCTTATTTGCTTTCCAATATCATAAAAAAAATAGAATTACTCATTTGTCTATAAACTAGATAGTAAAGGCGTAGTAGAGGCTTAGTAGAGCTTCTTACGATAGCCTTAGAGATGCTTGTTCACTTTCCAGTATCGTAAAAAAATATATGTATAATGACAGTATTTAAAACTGTCGTGTTTCAAACTGTTCTAAGGTCAACAATGCACCTACACTGTCTATGGTCTCTATAGACCACGGTTTATCAGACGACATGGCTCCCCTAGCTCACTATCTTATCCCCCTTAAAATATATGTTTAAATTTGATTACTTGAAGCTTATTCTGATTTATGGCATTTACAGAGACATTAAAAAAGAGAGATGTACGAATCTCAGTACAGAAAACCAGTTATATTTACACATTAATAACAAAACCTCGTCAAAGCACGCTCCAATGTTTACAAACTCCAAATACAGTGCATAGTAATAGGCGATGTGGGCGTTTTGTGTATAACAAACATAGTATATATATGCCAGATAGTCGTAGAGCTCGTGGACTCCCGATGCTTCGAATTTTGTCATGAAAACTGTAAACAATGCCAGTATTCTAACATCGTATTCGTAATGAGAATATATAAGTATGGTATGTCAAGCTTACCTGTGTGGCCTAGCGGTCTAATGTCGGGCTCGGACTACAAATATATAAAAAAAGTAAGTATCTTCACGCCCATATCCCCGAAGAGGTAGGCAGAGGCCCAACCAGGGTACCCACGATTAGCCGAAGATACTAAGTCCCACAATGTGATAGGTGGCAAGCCTATCGCCAACCGGGCACGTATCCTATCCCGAGCAACATTTTTTTTTTATAAGAAAATTAGAAAAACTCAATTTTCCATTGGTTGCCCTACCCGGGATTCGAACCCGAGACCTCATGCAGTCAAGTCCAACAACTGAACCGCTAGACCACAGAAGCGATATACAAATATAATTTTAAATTTCCTGTTAAAAAAAAATTGGATTGGAGTTGCCGGGTACTTGGACATGTACCTGGCTGGCAATAGGCTTGCCACTACATGTGGGACTTTGTGTCCTCGGCTGGTCGTGGGGGCCCTGGTTGTACCTCTGTCTATCATTTTGTGGATACTCTTATATCAAGTTGAAACGATTTCAAGAATTGCCTATTTATTCCGAAACGGTCGGCAATGTATCGAAATCTCTGAAACTGATTTTATGGCAAAAGTCCGCGGCTGTAATTACTTACCGTTAAGTGAACTATTTACACGTATACCTCTGCTTCTTAGAAATTGTTATTTAGGGAGTTAAAAACACTTAGAATCGCTAGTATCGCATTTGTAGCTAATTCGCTGTATTGCAAAAATCCATAAAAAACACTATCGCGTCATTGGTCGAGAGGTTAGCATACACGCCTAACTCTACTGTTAACCACGACGTTTGGGTTCGATTCCTGTCGGGGGCAGGCATTTTTGTGACATTTAAATGTCTGCATTTCTGGATGTGAGTGTTTATCTAATTGATTCTAGCATCTATTAAAGTGTTTTTATGTATTACAATCGTTGACTATTTGCTTGCTTTTAGACCAATTTATGTAATTTTGCTGTAATTTTCCCTGGGGTATTTATGGGGTACTAATCTATATCTATACTAATTTTGATTTTTTGATTGTTTGTTTGAAATTAATAGACTCCGAAACTACTGGAACGATTTCAAAAATTCTTTAAAATGCTACATTATCCCTGAGTGACATAGGCTTTGTTTAATCAAAATCGGTGCAGAAGAAGCCAAGCTACGCTGGCGAAGCTGCGTAAAACTACTAGTTAATTATAAAAAATATTTGGACGTTGAGCTCTTGGGCTAAAACGTGATTAATTTATTTACATACAGCCATACTTGTGAACCTTAAATGTGTGGCTAATATAAAAAGAGTACTTATTTTTCTAATTTGACTTGTTTAGTTAGTTTCTTTTTGTTATTACTATTCTGTCTAGAAACTATCTGTAAAGTTAAAGTATCTTGACGTACCTACCGCCGAAGAAGTAGCAGAGGCACAAACACCCACGACCAGCCAAAGACACTACATAAGTCCCACGATGTGATAGGTAGGACGCCATCCGGGCGCACATCCCATCCCGGCATCGTAATTTTCATTCATAATTGAAAATACACATTTTTTTCTTGCTCGATCCAAGTATCGGACCCTTAGCCTCTAGAAGTGAAGTCCGTCGATGGACTGCTAGGCCACAAAGGCATTGATCCATCATCTTTAAATTGACTTTAAAAAGTAGTTAACATTTTTACAATGTTTCTAAGTTTTCGGCACGTACCTATTGTAAAGCTTCACTAAGTTCCACACTTTACTTACATATTATATAAGTTTGCTTAACGTATTAGCTATTTCAGACTATTTTTTTATTCACTTACCTGTTTCGCGTGGCTGTACAAAAAAAATATTCCACAACTCCGCGTTACGTTGTTAATAAGATTGCAGAGTATTTATTATTATTGTATGGATATTCGTCGCAAGTTTTCATTATGTCGCACGGTTATACTCGAGACACCAAAGCTAGACTGTGCTGATTAGCCAAAACCCTTCCTCTCCGTCAAGTAAAATTAAATCAGATGCCGCTTAACCCCCTCCTCCTTGTTAACCCTTTACTCAATAAAGGGTACTTGACAGCAGTATATTAAAATAAATTCTTATACAATAATACACAATTAATTTTAATACGGCTCTCATCGCACAGACCTTAACGATTTCGCGAAAATTTTCGTTTTGCGAAAAATGTTATTTTTATGTAAATATTAACAATGAAATTCTACTCCAACGATGAATAATGTAGTTTCGTAAATGACTAATAATCGTAATTCAATCTCGTTTATGTTTGTGCCGAAAAGCAGGATACAATAATTTACAAGCATTCCAATAAATCTTAAGGTTATGTTTCGCTAAATAAAACTAACCAGCACGGATATATCAAATGCTGGACTGGATTACAAAACTTGTACTATATGAACCGGATAACAAACGAGAATGTAATGCATATAGATCTCTTTATAGTCGATCTCCTGATAAGAAATACGTACAGATTTGGAGAATGTTGGTGCAGGACTCTTTTTTTTTAAATATTTCTGGGCAAGCAACACAAATGAAATCTAACCCCAAAGTAAGCAAATTATATGCTTGTGTTATGGGTGTTAGTCAACGCAGAGGCGTATTATCCCTAAGGCAAAGTAGGCATGTGCCTAGGGGCGCGAAATTACAAAGAGGCGCGCGCGCGGAAGTTTTTGAACAAAGAGAAAAAAAACAAAATTAATGTTTATGTCAAAATACATACACAGTCAGATCTGGTTCCAGAGGAACATCATAAATTTCCATGTTTCTTTTGTCCTTCTTGCTTTCTTCACTCTCACCACATATTTCATTCATGCCTTAGTACACGAGTCTACCTAGTTATCTCTGACAGAGGGGCGCCAAAGAGGTGTTTGCCTAGGATGCCCTCGTCATTTAATCCGCCTCTGAGTCAACGATACTAACACATAGAAATACTTAAAAAGATACCAGAATAAATTTAATAAACACACAGACCCGGAAATACAGACATCTAAATGTTCATCACACAAATGCCTACCCCCGTCGGGAATCGATCCCAAGCCTCGCGGTTGGTCAGTGCAGTACGCTAGTACGCTAGCCACTGGACCGACTAGGCGGTCTTTATAGGTAAACTACTTACTTACCGATCAGTTTGTAGGAGGAGAGCGTTGGTTAGTAACTATTTTTTGTTAGAAGACAGCGAACAAGCACACTTCTTTGATGGTAAGAGACAATCTTGGCCTATAGACACCATAGATATTGCAGGTCCTTCGCTGCCCCAAGGCCGAGATACTAGGCCTATGGTGCAAGTCTACCAGCTACTTTACCCCCCAAATCGGATCATGACAAATGGCGGCAGCTAGTACAGTGGTGACCCATGAATAGAAACTTGTCACGGTGTTAGCAACGGTAAGCCTATGCTTGCCTTTTATGAGCTGTCTGGCAGGTAGGAATGGTCTATTCTGCAAAGGAAACTGGACCAACGTTGGGAAATTATGACTTCTAGGTACACAAAGTTAAGTATTTTCCTAGTATTTCTTCGGATTCCATTATCATATCCAATAGGACTGGCAATAGGACCACCTCGCAAGTACGCCATTTAAAATTTTAAAAAAATGTTTTAATAATGACAGACAAATCGATAACCATAATTGAAAAAGCATAGGAGTCGACCATAAAACCTCCACCTTTTTGTAATCGATTTAAATTATTTCAAAAGATTTCCCCGTGTTGGTCCGGGCTTCTACCCGTGTTGGTCCGAGCATGTCTGCAGAAAAGACCAACTGCCTTCCTGCCAGGCAGCTCGTAAAAGGCCACCATAGGCTTACTGTCACTAACAACGTGACATCTGAGAGATTGGAACGTTTGTGGAGATTGGTACCACCGTCTTACCTATCCCTGCCGCCATAACGTCAGTGCTTATAATTAGACGTATAGACGTGTTCCGGTTCGGAGAATAAAGTAGCCGGTAAACTTACTTTTACTTGAGGCCTAACATCCTGGGCCTAAGTTGGCAACGCACCATTATCACCTTTGATGTATCTAGCTGAAATTTCATACCATCAGGAAAACCGTCTCCTTGTTTGCCTTCCAATATCATAAAAAATAAATTAATTAAAGGAGACCAGGACCAACACGGTGAAGTGGAAAGTCATAAAACCCAGAGAAACAGCCCCAGCACAGGTGATTTTACCTAATGGGCGTATCAGTCACGACAGTATATTTCTCACGGCGGTAACCGCTCCTAATGTGTCCTTCGTGTTGAAATTTGGAAAGGTGAACTTGGAGCGGAACTGTCATAAAAATGTAGTACGAGATCCGATTGCATGGCCTCTATGTTCACCTGTTTTTTAAGATTTGAGATTTTACTTATTTTGACATAGCTGTTCTGATAGTAAGAGATGGTAGGTGCAAAATAATACAGAGATAGTAGAATAAGAATCTTAGGTCTACATGATATCAGATATTTTTTTCACAATGAGAGCCATATGATCTCTTCTTGCAAACTTTTTGTATGAAAATGTTTTTAATGAGATAGTGGTTATATTTTACAAATGTGACCAAAACCATATAGATGTACTGTGATATACTGTACATTTAATTGAACATTTATAACCTACTAGCTGTTGCCCGCGGCCTTGCCCACGTGGTTAACGTCACACAGAATTTTTTGCAATGAAAACTATCCTATGTGTTAATCCAAGTTACCATCTATAAGTGTGCCAAATTTCATGAAAATTGGTTAAGCAGTTTTTGAGTGAAGAAGTAACAAACAAGCAAACAAACGTACAAACTTTCGCATAAGGAAATTAATAGTAATTAATTGATATTATAAATGAGGAAATGGATTAAATGTTGCTTCAAGCAATCCACGATGGCTACTTCAATTGTAGGCATAAAAATTACATTGTCGCATAAAAAACTTATTTCATGACATCCATAAGCGAATTAAATATAGATAACCTACATGAAAATTTATACTACCGCTCGGATTCGAATCGCTGCTCTACCTAGTCCTGCGTCACCACACCGTCAAAAGGTACTAGACTCGAAGAAAATAACATGCTTTACTAGCTGACCCGGTGAACTTTGTTCACACGGCACTCGACACTCTCTACCAATTCTGCAGGGGGACCTGGAATGAAAATATATATGTACATAACCAGTTCGTTTAAATGTTTTTTTTAGGGTACACGAACTGTGTTGCAAGATTTTTGAAGCGAAAACTTTAGCAGCGTTGCGCACTTTTTTTGGAATGGTTAAAACTTCTAAACTCGCGTCAGGATACGTGACCTGATCGAAAATTCGTAAGACGGATGGAGAGTAAACAGCTTGCGCAGCGTAGGAGAGGAAGTGTCCCCCTCTCTTTTTGCGGCGCGGCGAAGATGTGTGCCTGTGTCTGCTGTTTCGCTTAGACGGCGCAGGGCTCTTAAGCGAATGTTTGTGTACGATAGCACAATAAATGAATATTGCACTCTACCACATAAATGATAGCACTTCTATACTGATAAATAAAGCAATTCCTGCAAAATTATTCCCCAACCGTTGCAAAATATTAAAAATGCACAACGCTAATATACAAGTTTTCACTGCTACCAGCACTCCCGGAGTGCAACCCTTCTTTTTTTTTGCATGTCAATTTGATAGCGTTGCTTTTTGTAACAATTAAATTTGAAAGTAAATTTTCGTCTGTTGCTAAAATAAAGTACCTTGCTGATCGTATTACATATACGAGTACATATATGTAGGACTTGTGTAATATTTACATAATACGAATATTGTGCAAATATTCTTGTGGGAAACGAGCACATTATGTTTTCCTAAAATTAAGTAATTAACGCGATTTTGGTTATTTAAATTATACATTTCGATTATTTTTAATGGTATAGTGCGTCCATATCATAAGTGCTTGTCATTGTTGTGTTCATATTTGGAAGAGAGTGTAGCCGTAAAACTTATTTAGGTACCTAAGAGGCCACACATAGGTAACGCACAATTATCGCCTTTGGTATCTCTAGACGATATTTTAACCGACTCTAGAAAGAAGAAGGTCATCAATTCGTACGTATATTTGTTTCAAACGATTAGGAATGGGTTTGATGTTTTTTTTCTAATATTGGTCAGGATTCACAACTAAAATTATTATAAACAAACAAATATTAACAACTAGCTGTCCCGGCGAACTTTGTTCCACCCATTCTGTATATATGGAAAAACTTAAAATATTGTTTTTCCAAGTTTTCTCGCTTTTCTTTTTTTCTAACCTCCAAAATCTTCCGTTTTTCCACTTATAATTCAAAACCAAAATTAGCCAAATCGGTACTCGAGTTTTAGCGAGAAGCGATTGTTATATATAAAAAAAGAATAGTAATTATCTTCACGCCCTTGCGGAAGTGGTAGGCAGAGGTGCACCTTGGCCATCCATGACTAGTCAAAGGTACAGTCCCACAACTCCCACATGTGACAGGTGACAAACTTATCGCCGACCGGGCACATATCCAATCCTGGGCAACGTTGTTTAATTTAAAAATCGGAAAAACACGTTATTGGCTTATTCGACCCGGGAATGTAATCCGAGACCTCATGTAGTCAACGGCATCTTTGGACCACTAAACCACAGATGAGGTATAATCTGTGAGGAGATATTTAATATTGCATACTTTTTGTTATCGCGGTGATTATGAAATTGGAGTCGGTTTTTTAACCGATGTAGAAAAATTAGTAGGTGAAATATACTCTATTATATTTTTTTATATATTTTTATGTCAATTTCTCCGTAATTTCTAAACCGATTATTTTTTTTTAAAAGCGTATTTGGCACCTTTGTTTCTGGATGCCACTACTTCTAGATCTGATGATTGATTAAGAGAATACTTAATTTTACGATACCCTCTGCCCGGCCTACCTTTTAAGGAGCTTAGCGTGAATATATGTATGTACGTACTTAATTTTTATGTACTTGTACATTTACTTGTTTGAAATCCAAGGTAGTTGCTTGCAATTTTACTGCTCTGTTATACCATTCGTTCGTATCGTTATGGAGCAACTAACCAAATGGGGGAAAAGGAATAGGTTGTCATTTTCGCCTGCGAAAACTAAGGCAGTAATGATTAAGGGTAATTTTAGTCGGCCGCCCACGATTAGGTTAGCTGGAACTCCTGTATCACACACAGATACAGCAAGGGTTTTGAGGATCACGATAGACGCTAGGAGGTCATTCGCGCCGCACGCGACAGATATAGGGGAGAGGGCTGCCCGATGCTTTGGGAAGTTGGCACGTGTATCGTCCAACTCCTGGGGTATGGGTTATGACGCTTTAAAGGTGGTCTATATGAGAACTTTTGCAGCAGTAATCACGTATACAGCACCAGTATGGTATCACCGTGTGTCTTTCTACACCGTGAGCAGCGTTCTTTTACAGTCGCAGCGGTCAGCGATGCTTATGTTGACCAAGGCGTATAGGACTTCCAGTACGGCGGCGCTTCCGGTATTGGCTGGTGTGTGGCCGGCTGATTTACATGTCGAATTAGCTGGTGAAGAGGCGACGAGTCAGGTCCCGGGGGAAAGTGCAGCGGATAGGAAAATAAGGAAGGCAGTTATCCGGGATCGACTGTTAAGGAAATGGCAGGATAGGTGGAATAGCTCCGGAAATGGGGGGGACTTGCGAAAGGTGTTCCCAGACATAAGGGGTAGACTTATGGCCAAATGGGTTAAACCAGATCATAGGGTTTCCCAAATCTGAATTGGTCATGGTTGTTTTAAGGTTCGACTTCGTGACCTAGGCTTAACGGAAAATGGGGAGTGCCCCTGCAGCGCTGGCGTTGACGAGTACAGAGACCACATTATTTGGGAGTGTTCGCTGTACAGCGACATCAGGAACCGCCTTCTGCAAAACATCAGCAGAGTCGGGGGAGAGGAGGGGCCAGTTTACTTTCCGGATCTGATGAGCAGCGGGGAGAATTTCAAGGCGCTCAGAGAGTTCGCGCATGCGTGGCACGACAAGAGAACAACCCTGGAGGATTAATGAAAAGAGAGAGAGAGAAAGCGAACAAGTACTATTAATGTGAAGTCCGCCCCAGAAAGGGGAGAGGTGACAAAGGGACACAGGAATAGAGTGAAATAACTTGTAGAGAGTCAAGAAATGCATGAGGAAGAGAGCCTAAGAGCAGACCTCGTGCATCTCTCACGATTCGGCTCTTATAACCAAGAAGGTTGGTAGAGCCATGGGTGGTTGGTGGGTCGTGCTCTGTTATACCACCGTAAATGTTTGCCTTCTATTAACATAAAAATTAATTTGTTTTAATAAAAAATCATAACCTTAATCTGGGTAATCTAGACTTAGCACAGTTCCGCATTCATATAATTAGTAGGGCGACTCAAATTATATAAAACGATACGTAATATTACCTAACGTAGGGTGTGGTTAACGTTAACGAATGTTTTAACTCGTTCGAGTTATTTTCATAGTTTCGAAATGATTTAAAAACACCAGGTAGAGTAACGACGATAATTCTCATAAAAATAATCAGGTGGTATTAGAATACACTACCTCGTTGGTCGAGGGCTAAGTGTGCACGTCTACCTTCACCGATGAGGCTCGAGTTCGATTCCAGACAAGAGCAAGCGTTTGTGTAAAGTCTGTATTTCCGGGTCTGGATGTTTATTAAATTTATTCCATTATCTATATAAGTATTTCTATGTATTATGTGGTATCGTTTTTTAAGATACATAACACAAACAAATTTATTTACTTTGGGGTTAGATCGGTTAGGGTAATTCGCCTAGGAATATTTATCTTTTATTTTATGCAGTTTGAGTATTTTTAAAGCATAAATCAGCGAACGAGTACAAAACTCACCTAATAGTAAGAAGCAACCATGGTCTATAGATAATATAGATTTTATAGGCGCGTAGCTGTCCTGTGATCGGAATGTTCTATGATAATTTTAAAACTAAAAATAAAAAAAAGTTTCTTCAGGCTGTATCCTCGTAGAAGTAGGTGGAGGTGCAATCAGGCCACCCACCACCCAGGATTAGCTATAGATAATAAAATCCCACAATAATATAAATGCAGATCTGCCACCAACTGGCAACTTATCCAATCAACATTGTTTTTATTGGAAATTTAAAAATAACTCATTTTTGTTTTCTACTGTTGCCCGAACGAGAATCGAACATCATGAATTACAATGCATTATGTGTCTGCGTGCGTGTGTATACTCGTATGCGTATGCGTGTATGATTGTGCGCGTGTGCGTGTCACATAGATACTCGTAGCTAAGTTTTAGATTAGTTGTAGCTTCGATAAATTCAATCCACATGTAATGATATTAGAACTTAAGGGGTCATAACCTCACTATTCAAATAGTTCTTGAAACTAAACTGTTTTAAGGCGACGTACTGGCTTTAAGTCTTGGTAAGTACGTCACAACCGCATGCTGATATTGAACTACATTGTTCGGCGTTATTGTTCGCACATATTTTCCACACAATGGCCGACGTGTGAGCATTCGCCTATTATTTACCACTAACAATCTCCATCGCATAATTTAAGTACCAACATAAATTGTGTATTGTTACTTACTCGTAATAGACATTTGATTAAGGAAAATATTGCAAAAAAATGATGTAATGGTTAAAACAATTTCTTTTTCTTCGTTTCAATAAATATAAGAGTACTGGCTGAACATACAGACGTTGTCCTGTCTTAGCTATGAATATTGAATAAAAACCAAGTTACTTTTTTATATGAACCTTCTCCTTACTATAACTTATACAATCTGACCGGAGTTATTTTTTTGTTTAGCTTGATTTACTATTTCACTTGCAATTACCCACGTTTTTCTTTTCTCATGAGCCTTCTCCTGGCAATGACTAACAATACAAAAGAAATAGCAAAATTGATCCCTCCGTTCAGGCGTGTGCGACGACCAAAGGAAAGCGTTTTTTTAATAAGATATGAAAATGAGTGCATTTTCGCAAGGATTAAATTTAGTAAGAATAATTTTGGGTAGGATAGGTACCTACCCAACCTACCTAGTAGCGAGAACCAATGTGGAAGTAGCACCCTGGGTTTGGGATTTAGAAGTACCTATAATATATATCTATCCAAACATTATAAAGAGGAAAGGTTTGATTTTCTGTTTGTTTCTTTGAAATTAATAAGCTCCGAAACTGCTGGACCGATTTCAAAAATTCTTTCACTTTTAGAATGCTATATTATTCCTGAGTGACATAGGCTTTGTTTCATCAAAATCGGTGCAGTAGAAGCCAAGGTACGCAGGCGAAGCTGCGTAATACTGCTAGTACTTTATATAGGCTTCCATTGTATCTTACCACATGGAGAGATGTGTGTTTGTTCGCTGTTTTATCACACAAAAAACCTATCCGCTTTTGCTACGGATATGATGCAGCGATTATTCTTAAGATACGAGATGGAAGAAAAGTCTATCCACATTTGCTTTACTGTATTTGGCATATTTCCCTGTCTCAGTCTAGATCTTATAAATAAATGCGCGTTTGATAGAGGATTAGGAGTTTTTTTGTACTTTTAGCATGAACAATAAAACATGAAACTTATAATTTACACCAAGAACTTTGATCTTTCCCTGTTTATTAAAGCTCATAATGTTCAAAGAACTGCAACAATTGCGTTGCTCATAGTTACACAAAATGGTTCGAGTTAACAGACGTTAGCAAACAACCGTAGTTAAATTTTTTACTACTCGTACAAAAAAACTACCGGTCGTGGGCAAAAAAGATAGGAATCGGGCATTAGTGTGAGAAATGTGAAAACTTTATACATACATAGTTACATATAAGCACAAATCAAAAGCCAAATGTTGAAAAACGGTTCAGAATCGACAACACTTTCGATTTATGAGAAAACCTTTTTTTCGATTTGAGAGAAAATTTTTTTAATATTTAAAAAATCAATTTTTTATTTTTATCCGACGAAAAATTCAAGATACATGGTTATAACGTAAACAAAACATAAAACTGGTTCCCGCCGACCGCACACACATTCGCAGGCTAGTGACGTCATGACTCGTACTAGGTACGACATAGTGTGTCCTCAAGTGAAGCATTTTTGTGGACTGTTTTAAATGAATGTTTATAAAAGTAAATATTACAATTTAGCAATAGTATTTAAAATGCATTACCATGTAAGCCTATACCCCCTTATATTAAAATTTGGCCTGTAATTTCTAAGTTACCCTGTATATAATGTTAATTATCCTTACAGGATGGTGAGGAAGAACTTGGGGACTTGTACCAAGATGAGGAGAATGGGGCAGCTTTGCTTATTAGGAGACATCCAAAACATGGAAAACTTGTGGTGGTATGTACACTATTTATATTTATCTAAAGAAGAAATACATATTTGTAAAAAAAAACAATTTTAGTTTTTCGAACAAGTATTACAAGTAAGTATATTAGATATACTAAACTCTAAAAGTGAAACAGTATGACTCTTCATATTCAGGTTTACTTGCTGCACGGACAACTTTTTGCATAATACTTTATTCTTAGATGCAATATTAGTATAGATTCCAAATTGTTAAAAATGAATTAATAGTAATAATAGTAGTTTAATTTATTAAATTAAATAATATTACTGAGTTTTTATGCGACTGCAAGCAAGAAGCCTAAATTCTATAATATTAATTTGATTAAATATCTAAACTAAATTTCAGAGCTATGTTAGTTAACAAAAGAAATGACATTATTAGAAATTTATATTTGCTTGTATCATAAATTATTAAACTTGTTTGGATAAAAATTTGATTTTTATTCAAATGAAATCCAAAAGAAATGCAACACATTTTTTGTAAACAAATAAAAATAATATTTTTAATTTAAACTTAATATAGAATGCAACTTACTAACTACTGAACTAATTCTACGGGAAACGAACTACAAAGTAGAGAGATTAATTAATGATAAAATACACGCAGACATCCATGATGAAATAACAGATTTTAACATCAAACGGATTCTCAAAAAAATATTTGTAGCATGATTAGTTAAATAACCCACACACACCTATATTCACATTTATACTTGTAAATAAATAAATAAATAAATATAATGTTAATTTTAATAAAAAAATCAATAAAATTTTAATAAATATTGTAATATTATTAATAAATATTATAATATTATATTATCATAATAAATAAATAAATATTATTTCGAATAGAAGTGGAGCAACTTTTGCATGCGTGCCCATACTAACAATATTGTGAACGTAAACAGGTTTCATTTTAGACTTTGCAAGTAATTTTGAACTATGTTATAATTATTATTTTTTCTTTTTGTGTATCTTTATTTGTAAAAAACTGTTTAACTGTTAAGTGTTACATTCGCACAAACCCTTCTAGGGTTTATGGATGTAAGAAATACCTTATTCCTTATGTGTCTTAATAAATAAATAAAATAAAAAAAAATTAAGAACTTTTGACTTGATTTCATCATCGTCTTGCGAAAACAATTGGGATTTTAATATAACTCGACCAAATTTAAAAAACTGTATGCGACTTTTACATGTTCCGTATAGTGATTATGTACACTACTGTCATCTTCATTTGAATGAATTCCCTGGAATGTATTCAGCCAGCCAGGGTAGTTTGTGAAGTGAGTCCAGTTAATGTTTTCTAAATGTATTTAGATACCGTTAGGGCCTGTCAACATGTTTACGATACGACGTTATCAACGTGGAATGGTGTGCGGCAAAACAAAAGAAATCGATTAACATACTGTAAAAATAAGAGTCAAACGCACAACCTCCACTTTTTCAAATTCAGTTAAAATTATGTACTAACCTTTAACCTATTATAAATTCGGAACAAATATTTTCGCACTCGTGAAGTCTAAACTATCTTAAGATCTAACTCAAGTCAATCACCTAAGCTCAAGTGAACGTCCATTCTCCGGAAGGGAATGCAAATCTCCCACGAAATATGACTTTGAACGGAACCCATTAATAATAATAGCCAAGACATTAGTGCACTCAAACATCCTAAGCACACAATGATAATAAACCATCAGAACAATGGACCTACAAGTAGACTAAGGTCGATTACGACACGTCAGATGAACTGACGGACAATTGACGAGGGGATTATGCAATTTGTATGTGTGTGCCTTCAGAACTGTTGTGCATGGGATCTCCTTTTTTTCTTTGTTTTTTATTGAATAAAAAGCAAAGGCTTCCTAACCTTGTCTGCCTTTTACCATCTAAAATATGTTTTTTTTTAATATTTGTTACGCGATTACGCCAATAGTGTATAAGTTTTGATGATCCTCTTTTTGAAAGGTAGGTCGTGATTCAGAGGCGATCCCGTGTAAATTTGATGAAAGAGCTGACAAGTGGTTATTATGTTAGGCATACTTAACAGTGCATACATTTTTATGACATAGGAAGGCAAACAAGGAGACGGATTTCCTGATGGTAAGAAATTCACGCCGCCTAAAATCACCAAAGGTGGTAATGGTGCGTTGCCAACCTGAGGCCGGGATGTTAGGCCTCGAGCAAAAGTAAGTTTACCGGCTACCTTCCAAACCGGAACACGTTAACGGCAAGCATTGGATGTTACGGTAGCAGGAATAGATAAGGCAGTGGTACCAATCCGGGCGAGGCGTTGCGAAACTCTACCACCTAGTAGGTTGTCACGGTGTTAGTGACGGTAAGCCTATGTTCGCCTTTTACAAGCTGACTGGCAGGAAGGCAGATGGTTAATTCTCTATTCTCTATGTTTATGTCAATGAATATCATTTTTGAAGACCTATCCATAGACATACATGTATGGGTTTAACAAAAAGAGTTCATAACAGTTCTGAGTTTGAAGAACCCGTATTTTTTTTTCTTTCTATTTTTGTATGAAAATCTTAATGCAGTTACACACAAAACATCTTTTTACCAAGTTTCAACAGTATTCTAAAAGTTCCGGAAAAAGTGACTGACATACGGAGGTTCCGTGTATTGCTTTAGGCTACGGAACCCTAAAAAGAATTAAAACTCTTTAGTATATAATTTGCTTATTTAGTGGTAAGAAAATTATACTACGATATTTATATGTACAAATTGTAATGAGATGAAAATATAAATCGAAACAAATTTATTTATCTTAGTAATTATTGTGACAAAATTTATAATCCAAGCTTAGTAGTTGTTATGAAATATGTCGATACGGTAATAATTATTTAAGTGCTGCTAAGGAAAAGACAAAGAGTACATAATAAAGATAAAAGGCAATAAACTGTTGCAACAGTCTGTCGAGTTTTATTGCTTTTACTAAAACATTACAGTACACGAATGCCTCAGCAGACATAACTTATTGACTCATTAAAGTCTTCGGAAAGTTGCACAATATTGTAAAGGTGCCATGCCAGTAACTGTCAAAACGCAGGTGACATGGACAGAGCCAATTAAATGTTTTAGATTCTAAAATTTAGAACCTTTACCATGAGTCGATATAGTTCACGCTCGGTAAGTTACGAGACGAAATCTATGACACTTTTAGTCTAAAAATATGTTTCTCTTAGTTACCAGTAGAGGCGCTGTTCAAAGTTTTCATACAAATAATTTACAGAGACGGTAACGACTATAGTAAACTTGACAAGCCGGAAACTCGTGGTTGGGGCTCAGACGTTACTATTGATATTGACGGTTCAGAGCCTCTACCATGAGTTACCATTACGTTCAGTAACTGACGTAGGTATCGAAATGTATAGCGCTTTTGGTCTACAAATTTAGTGACCTTAATTACCAACAGAGGCGCTGTTCAAAGTTTTCATACAAATAATTTACAGAGACGGTAGCGAGTAAAGTAAACTTACAAGAAGTAAACTCATGGTACAGGCTCTGAGCTTTTAACATGAGTTGCTATAAATTACTTTCTGTAGTATGCGAATTGAAATCTACAAAGCCTATGGTCTGAAATTTTAGTTCTTTTAATAACCAGTAGAGACGCTATTCAAAGTTTGCTTTCAAATTATTTACCCGGAACACCCTAACGAGTATAGCGCCTTAAATTCTTAGTAAGGGTATCAGTACACATTCTAGCAAATCTTATAGCTGTTTGGTAACTTTGACAGCTGTTGCTAGTGACTTTGTACACACGTTGTGATGACTTTTCGCAGTTAGTGATGAGAAAAAAAAAGCTTCACTAAAATAAAAATATTAAAATACACGCATAGAAAATTCACAAGAACACACAAATAAGCCAGATTAAATGGCTATTTTGTCATCGCAGATAAAATCAGCTGTTTTAAATTTAGTCAGTCATCTTGTTGATTACGTTTTTAATCAAGGGTCGCAGATTGTTAAAAGTGACAGCTATTTAAGAACACATTAAAACAAATGATCATCTCTAAATAGCGTTTTGGAATAAAAGAATTAACATTTTTTGAGTTGATGATTAAAAGTCGAACAACGTTTATGAATAAGCCTGTTCATGTTCAAAATTATGTTTTATTATACGAGTATGTACCTTTATATATGCTATGGGTTCGTAAAGTTTTACGAATACAGAACAAGCTTTTTTTGAGAAAGTAACTGTCCTGTCAAATTTCGAACAGCCCGCTCCGTTTGGTACAATTTTTTTTGTTATTTCAAAATCTATTATAGCTAAAAAGCTATTTTATCTATTTAACAGTAACAATGTTAGAAAATTGCTGCGTGTTATGACGTTCTTTATATATTAAAATGTTTCTATATGTATGTACTTGTAACCGACATGTTCTATCAGTTAGAAAAAAAGGCAATTTATAACACTTATTTCATTTATAATAAAAACCAACAAAACATACATCTCCATCGCAACAAATAAATCGGTTCGTCCGTTCGCAAATTACACTCGTACGGTACGGTACCACAGACAGACCTACATACACACACAGACACTTCAAACTTAAAACACCCCTATTTTTCGTCGGGGGTGATATTAACATGTCACCAAGGTTCACACCCGTTGACCTATTTCGATCCGGTAATAAATTTTAGTAGGTATAATATAGATATGCCACAAGATCTTGTACTGTCTATGTACAATAAAAAAAATCCAAATCTATTCTATGATTTTTCTTAATAAACATTTTACGTGACTCATAGAAAAAAAACTAATAATAAACTAGCTAATAGAAAAAAATAACTTGAAGCGAAACATAAAGATATTAATACATGGGAAACGCTTTCTAGGTAGTTTTTTCTATCTCTGAATCATGACCCACTTAAAGAAAAAAAAAGCATCATCAAACTCCATTTATAATTTGCGAAGAAATCACGTCCTGAACATGCAAAAACATACAGTGAGAACCTCCTAATTTTTGGAAAAACTTCCTACAATCAATTATTGTAGCTAATCGTGACTACATTTTACATAAAATACAAATTGAAGTCGCCTCTGTGGTCTAGCGGTTCAGGTGTTGGACTTGACTGTATGAGGTCCCGGGTTCGAATTCCGGGTCGGGCAACAAAAAGAAAATTTGGTTTTTCCAATTTTCTAATAAAAAAAATGTTGCCCGGGGTTGGATAAGTGGCCGGTTGGCGATAGGCTTGCCACCTATTACATTGTGGGACTTAGTGTCTTCGGCTAGTCGTGGGTGCCCTGGTTGTGCCTCTGCCTACCTCTTCGAGGAACGGGCGTGAAAATACTATGCTATACTATACAAATTAAAGTTGCCGTGGCTTATTAAATACGTTCTAAACGGTTGTGTAAACTCACCTTTTAACAAAGGTAACTTTTGTGGAAACTTTTTCATCTTCTGATTAAGGGCTATAACTTACCGAGACGCCATGGCGAAGTGGCCAGCGACGTCGCCAACTAGTTCGTATTGAGATGTATGACGGCTAACGCACTTAACGACCGAATGTCTTTCTTTCTTCTTTCTTTGGATTTTGGCCTTCACGTTAGTATTTAGCCATTAGTCAAGTAGAAATTTTGCATCGAATTTTATATCAATTTCAATTAATTATAATTTGTCATCAGTCATAAGTCGTCAGGAAGTCATATCAGGCTTTTGGGTAAAGCGGTGGCTCATTACACAAGCTCTTTAATGAGATTTGGCGGCAACGAGGAAATACACGATACTCTAATTTCTTAACAATTATTTCATTTGTGCTATTTCACTGAACAAAATTGTACAAAATGCCACCAAAATTAACTAATTTCACTCAATATTAACATGAAATTCAATAATTATGAAAAAACTTCGACCATCTTTTCTCTCGATGGCGTCAAAACTCAACCGAATGTCGCAATGGCGTCCCGGTGAGTTATGGCCCTAAGTTTTGATAAATCTATCGGATCCAGAGGCAGACTAAGCTAACCGTCCAGAACCCCAATTAGTCAAGTAATAGATTTTTATTTTGGAATTTGTTTGACAGGAAGGTTCAATCGGTCACGACCTGGTAATAAGGCCGATCCCTGACTCGATGACGGCCACCGCACAGGACGACGAAATGTTCATGGATCCAGGCAGCATGGCTGACATGGTGTCCATCGATACCGGCTTACCTATAGGCAAGTTTCTCACTATACTTACTAACATTCAAATCGATAAGGTATCAGTTCCTTCGGGAGAGGTTAATATCTATAACCGATGGGTGCAGCCACTGGTTACAGCTACTTCTCCTTGTCCGACTATAAAGTCGCCTAACTTTAAAGACGCCTAACTTTACAATAGCCATTGGATGTGACAGCCCCATCGAATAATTTCATTTTCTGAATTATTTTGCAAGTTTAGTAAATACTACCAGCTGTTGGAAAGATCCAGAGACTATCACGGATCGGTAACACCGTCATAATTTTTCCTACTAGTCTAACATCTGTACTCGCCATTGTCATGTTCCCGTTATGAGGAAATAACAATGAGAGCACTGAGTTATGGTGGCAGGAAAAATAACGATGGCCAACTACGGTACTAGCCCGGAGTAGTTGGAGAATTTAGCCCTTACAGTATACATTTAAATTACAAGATTATTTTATCGGCTACCAATGGGAATGTCACATCCCTACGCTCCAAATTATCAGAGAAACATACGATTTTATAATTATAGAGAATATAATTTATATAATTTTACTTTTATTATTTTCTAATAATAACAACGTTACTTGTAGTTGTACGATAGGCATTAGGTTTGCCACCTATCGCAGTGTAAGGATAAGTACTACCTTCGGCTAATCGTGGCTAGATCAGTTGTATCTCTACCTACTCATTTGGGGATACGGGCGTAAAGTTATTTACTTAGACAACGATGTTATTCTGTTGCGCGGCCACTAAACTAATTTAAAATTATCGCTATTTTCTTTCAACAAAAGTAACAGAAAGAGACAAAAACTTTTAGTGCTGTCATATTAATCTGTACATGATATTTCCACTGACGTTTAATCTATTCCTCGGAAAACGTTAATTAAAAACGTCACAATTTGACACGTCCAGATTAAACTGACATCTAAAACGTTTCATTAATTTAGTCTGTTTTATTGGAAAAAGATAGCATGCGTCTAAAATATGTCACCACCAATATAATCCTATGTTCAGGGCCAAATATTTAATTGTGATTTATTTTCAGTAAAAAGAAAAAAGACTGAACAAGAGCAACTGCAGCAAGCACTGAGAGGAGCTCAGCACGTCATCATCAAAAGGGATCCGGCTCATGACGACCACTTAAGTGATTATGGTAAGATTGAATAAACTATGACAAATAATATCCGTGCTGATTTCGGGCTTCCTTGAACAATACCAATAATTGTCTTCCTACTAGACGGATATGCATAGCTAAAACCGTGGTCATGACCAAGTGGTAGAGTTTTGACTTGCCTAAGTTAGTATCACCGCTTTATTACCACCATAACGTTATTGCTTGCAAGTGTCATGTTTTGAAGTTCTAGTCTTTACAAAAATATTTTAGTATGTTACGCTCGATGTTTAACAAATCTCATTGGCAACGCAACATTGTCATTTTTTATGATAATGGAAGGCAAACAAGCAGACGGATTTCCTAATGGTAAGAAATTCCCGCCGCCTAGAGACGCCAAAAGTGGTATTGGTGCGTTGCCAACCTGAGGTCGGAATGTTAGGCCTCGAGCAAAAGTAAGTTTACCGGCTACCTTACCCTCCGAACCGAAACACGTCGTGACGTTATGGCGGCAAGAATAGGTAAGGCGGTGGTACCAATGCGGGTGAGTCGCTGCTAAATTCTACCACCTAGTCAGATGTCACAGTGCTAGTGACGGTGAGCCTATGCTCGCCTTTTACGAGCTGCCTGGCAGGAAGGCAGATAGTCTATTCTGCAAAGGAGCCCGAACCAACATTTAAATTATAACATTTATATTAGTAACAACATTTATATTAGTAAATAGCACATATAAATAATATGTAGTATATTATTACCTAATATTATATAGATATATTTTTTTACTTCTTAGTTTTAGAGTCGGTTTTATTAACGTAGTTACTTTTATTTGATACTTTTTAGTTTACTGCTGATTTAATTTAATAAAATTGACATCGGGATATGTGAATGTAGATAAAATAATGCTCATAAAATAAAAACTAATTGGTCTACCTGAATCAAATTTTTGTGGGACCAATTCGAAACTGTTCCGCATTAAACAAAAAAACAATTACGTAAATCGGTTCAGAAACCTCAGCGAAATCGGTGTACATACAAAAAATATACCGTCCGAATTGAGTCTCCTCCTTTTTTGAACTCAGTTCATTTTGTGGCCAAATTGACTAATTTCACTTAATTTATACCCAAAATTCAGTAATTATGAACAAACTGCGTCTTTTTTATCTCTCTAAAATTCCCCAAACGCATCTTAATAATTTTTAAATATTTTAATAATCTGTGATCTCGTGTCGACGGCAAACTTGTCGAAGACTTGTCAATAATAAATACACATAGCGATTACTGATTATGATAATAGCCCCGGTTTGCGCAGAGCGTCGCGTATTCATCAAGGAGTATTCATGTCAAACTTCCTATTATAATATTATAAATGCGAAAGTTTGTATGTATGGATGTATGGATGTTTGTTACTCTTTCACGCAAAAACTACAAAGCCGATTACGATGAAATTTGGTATGTAGGTAGCTGAAGACCCAGAATAACTACTTTTTATCCCGGAGTTCCGGGATTGGAACTTACGCGGGTGAAACCGCGGGGCGCAGCTAGTATTATATTAAATTCTTTAGCTAGTTCAGCGACATTATGGATCAGCTAATATTGTGGCTTAAAATAAGACGGTCTTATGGCGCAGGGATACGACGACCCTATCGCTCGCAATTAAAATTCGAACTAATATTCAAAATTCGCGAGTGTGTTTGTATTTTTTTTGCACGTTCCAACGATTGATATTGTGGTATAATTTTTAAGTGGAGATAAGCTAAAGATTATCCTAATGTCTAAATGGGAGGAAAGCTAAATAAATTTAAAATTTAAGCGGGCATAGCTGCAAGCAACAACTAGTTATCTAATAGCTGTTGGATAATGTCGCTAGTGCAACCAGACTCATTTGCAGAGCCCTGTAACACTGTTGGCACCACCACCTTATTTACTTTAGTTTGGTGTTCCCATTCGAAGAGTAGCATTAACTTATGCAAAATGTTATCTTAAGCAGTTGTCAGCCCTATGTTGGCAACGCTTCATTATCACCATCGGTGTATATAGGCGACATGTGTTTTTCAACTTAAGAAAATATGTCTGCTTGTTTGCCATTCATCCTTTTAAAATTCTTGAACACCTACGAAATGTATTTTAAGGTACATTGCGATTCTTTTATAGCTTCGTTTTTAACCCAAGATAGAAAAAGATGATTCAGTCTTTCTCAGGTTCGTGTATGTTTCAGTCTTTGGCATAATAACTCCTAAACAAATGAACCGATTTCGATGCGATTTTTGTATGAAGGCTGACATTAACAAAATAGTTCTTGGCTACATTACGAATAGGTTTCGTATTTTTTTTAATTTTACGATTATTATCGCACAATTCCAAGTGGTTTGTGATTTCTAACATAAAACGCAAAAGCCGTTGTTTCCAGCTTCTAGTGATAAATGAAACGGGGTTCCTCTTTGGCTCTGGAACCAAACGTTGTTAAGAACGAAATTATGGCGCATATCAAACCTCAAACAAAAACTAACTGCTTGATAACCAACATTCAATTATTATTATTTTTGTTGCCTACCGTAGGCGCGTCTATAGCGCTAGTCAGTTTTTTGTCTATCGATGTTAGTGATGTGACGTCTTATCATTTAAATCGATAACTTAACTCTTTGTCGTGACACATATTACTATAAGCTTCTTAAAAGCTTATGAGTTTCAATTATGCACACCTCGTGTAATTTATCAGATTATTAACATAAAGATGGCTTTGTATTTCTACTTCCTTGAATAAAGGGTACTTACTAGTTTACACCCGCGACTACGTCCGTGGGTCAAATTGTACAATATATTTATAAATTGTAGTGTATGTGCTATTTTGATGTATAAACTATATTTGCCTCTGTAGTCTAGCGGTTAAGGTGTTGGACTTGACATCATGAGGTCCCGGGTTCGACGCCCGGGTCGCGCAACATAAACAAAATATAGTTTTTCCAATTTCCTAATAAAAATAATGTTGCTCGGGATTGGATTAGTGCCCGGTTTGGCGATAGGCTTGCCACTTATCACACTGTAGGACTTAGTGTCTTCGGCTAGTCGTGGCTGCTATGGTTGTGCCTCTGCCGACCGTTTCGGGGATATGGGCGTAAAGACACTTAATGTTATAAATGTGAAAATCTATCTGTCTGTCTGTTGCTTTTTCACATCTAAACCGCAAAGCATGAGTAACATAGAAACCTCAACCTCATTGAATAAATAAATATTGAGCCGCCAAATAAGACATTCTACAAAAAAAATATAATTAAAAAACAAAAAGTTATCCTTAAATAATACACAATATAAAGAATACAATTTACAATATTCAATGTCGAATAGGACCATCAAGTGTGATCAGGACAAATAAAATTAACAACTACATAATAATAACCATAATATACTTTATTAACAACTACTTTTTCAATTGAATTTACAAAAAGAATTAGCTTTTAATTGGTTGTTTTTTTTTGTTTGTTACAATAGAACTCCGCTAGTTATTCGTATTAACCTACTTGTTTTTTTTGTATTTGCGAAGATATCATTTCCACTTGGCCCCCATACCTATTTGGTTTTGTGATCTTGTAAGAAGCAAGAAAAGGAGATCCTCGTATAGGAAAGAAGATGGTGATTTTGATTTATGTATACAGCAGCTGCAAATGATCTATATTTTGCTTTCTAGAAACCTAACTGAAAATTATATTACCTTTTAAGAAAAAACAAAACGAAAGACATCGTAATTAGCATTTAGAGCTTCACAAAAAGTATACACAAAATAAACATACCAGGACACAGTAATGGCGTCCAGGTAGGCACGGGCACGGTCATGCTACCGACAAGGGTGCTGGATAAATAGGGGTGTATGATCGATTAATATTAAACGGATCCTAGTAGTATAATTCCTTTTAATTAGCGAGAATTAGTTTAAAATAAACATAAAATATTGTTGTTTTTTTTTAATCTCTCATTTATTTTACTTGTTTTCCTTCGTATGAACTTAAACTAAATTTACAGGATGCCGAAGATGTTTCGCGGCTACTTCTAAAACTGGCATTGCCTGGATTCAAGATGAATCTCACCCTAAATTAATCAAATTTAATGTGCTTGTGTTAAGAGTCTCAACGATACCAAGAGATAGAAACACTTAAATAAATACCCGAATAAATATAATAATTATACCTAGACTAAACATATAGATGATGATTAATGAATCTATATTATGATGATGATGATCAGAATCCAAATATCTAGATGTTCATCACACAAATGTTTGCTCTCGTCGGAAATCGAACAAGAGGGAGTGTTAAGTTGTGTGTGTGTGTGTGTGTGTGTGTGTGTGTGCGCGTGCGTGTGCGTGTGTGTGTGCGTGTGTAAAATATTGTCGTCTGTCATATAAAGTAGATCCTATTTATTTACAAGTCTAAGCTAAAAAGAGTTGTTAAAAAAATAATTGTCAAACTGGTGTCTCAAACAGGTCATAAGGTGAATACGGACAAATATTACGTCATACACAGCGAAATGGTTTTAACGATATTTTAACATGAGAACATTATTTTTACATTTGGAAAAACCAACATTTATACAAAATATGTAGGTATTCTATACGTCACTACATTTTATAAAACAAAGTCGCTTCCTCTGTCCCTTTGTATGCTTAAATCTTTAAAACTATGCAACGGATTTTAATGCGGTTTTTAAATAGGTAAAGTGATTGAAGAGGAAGGTGTATATGTATATTTTAAACCCGTGCGAAGCAGGGGCGGGTCGCTAGTATCATATAATCTATAAGTTTATCTAACTAGCTGCTGTCTCTAGCTTTTGTCACATATTTTTTTAAAGAAAACAAACAACCAGACTGCTTTCCTAAAAACATGAAATTTACCGACATAAAAAATATCCATAGCTTAGGACTTATTATAAAACTTTTGCAATTTTACCAACTAACTGTCGTTGATAACCAAACAGGAACACGACGGTACCGAACACCATATTTGATATCTTCCATAATCGGCTATTTGTAAAACGGTGTGTTTTTTTTTATTTAATAATATAAAATGCGCCAAACGCTAACGTTGTGGTGGGTTTGTGGGACAGTAGCATCAAGTCGGAAAAATCGTGACATTACTCTAATATTTAGTTACTGTCTTAGTGGAAATAAATAATAAGCGTACATAGTATAGTGTGTTTTTTAATCTCAGAGACTAAATTGACATTAGCAGTGTTGTAAGTTTTTTGCGAATAATAAATAGTGTCGTGCCATTATCGATAAATGTAAACAAAACCTATTACCGATTTTTAGAAGTTACATTGGAAAATCGAAACATGGGTATTTAGAACGAAAGAATACAAAATTAATGTGCTTCATAATTATTAAAGGTTAATTCATGTCATTATTTGTATGATTTCAAAACAAAATTTATAAAAAGCAGCACTTGTATTTTTAAATGATAATTTTATATTTTATTCAGCTACTCGGTACTTAAATACCCAAAATTATCTGATTCGTCATCTAAACTATTGTTTATGTCGACTTGTCTCTAAATTTCGCTGTGGAGTTACTCGAAGAAGCCCATCTCCGAAAACGCTTCCTATTCAATTTATTTAAAAGTCTATTTTTTGTAAAACAAAACAAGAAACTATACTACTTTTTATGGCTGAAGACAGCCAACAAGAACGGGGCTCCCCTAATGGGAAGACATAGCCTCAGCTTATAGAGCCTATATTTGTTGTAGGTGCGTCGCAACGTCGTCCAATTGTGCAAGTCTACCGGATTGTCCTGCCTTACCCTACCCTCCGAGTTGGAACATGACACTGTCAGTATGGCGACAAGAATAAGTAAAGCGTTGGATGTCTATCCGGACAAGTTGCTGCATAGCGCTCTACCACCGCCAGTGGTTTTGTTGTTAATGACCCGTTTTGCCTTTCCTCGCCTCTTACAGCAGGCTGCCAGGCTGGACGGCAGATGGTATATTCTACCCAGAAAACCTGGTTTAACACGGGGGAAAAAAATAACTACATTATAATTATACGAGTATTTCTATGAATTTGTATCCTAGCTTAGCACCATTAACATAAGCATATAATTTGCTTACTTTAGGATTCATTAATTTGGGTAATTTGTCGAGGCCCTAGCCCTAGGCTATTTCTTTTTCTTAAACACATAATGCAATTTAATAAAAAAGAAATTTACAGTAGGTTATTGATGACACGTACACAACCCTTTACAAAGTTTTTAGTTGTGGAGACAATATATATATTATATTTTATTTTCTTATATGTCAATAAAAAAATATCCCTGAACAAGCTACACAAATTCAAATTAACTCCAAAATTAGCAAAATATATGCTTGTGTTATAGGTGTTGTCAACATACCAATACATAGAAATACTTAAATAGACGCTACAATAAATTAAATGAACACACAGACCCGTAAATGCAGACATCTAAATGTACACAAATACCTGCCCCCATCGGGAATCGAACCAGAGCCTCGCGGTTTGTCGGTACGCTAGCCACTAGACCAACGAGGCGGTCAAAATCTCTATAAACTTAGTATTTTTTCTCGAAAATCGTAAGTCTTTGTGCACTTAGATTACCTAATTATTGAAATCGAAGTAATTTTTTAAAGTTCCACTTAAATAATAATGGTCTAGTTTCCTAAGGATATATATGTATTACCCACGGGTGCTGTAAAAAATATTTTTATAATATATTTACCTAAGTCCGCAACCTTCCATTGAGTTAAGGCTCGTTTTGTTAGTATGATGAAAATTGACACTTAAAGTAACGATAAAACTAAAAAAAACGGCCACAAAACCGATCCGTAATGTAGCTAAAATCCGTCATTTTTTTTAAAAGCTGACGTGATCGTCAGCTTTTAAAAAAAATGCCAACATCAAAATCGGTCTATTCGTTTAGGAGTTCACACACACGACATTTGAATAGAATATAAGTATATAATATTAACAAGATATTATGTTATTGTTGCAGCTTTCATGGAACCCGACCACTTGGGCAAACGATTTAGAAGAAAAAGATCGACAGAATCTCACAACAGACGGAAACGAGATGCACCTTATGTGATATATCCGGAGATTCTTGTTATAGTGGACTACGATGGCTATAGGTAGGTCGCAAATTTATTTAAGTATATTTTGTTTAAAAGCTAGATGTCATCATCAGTGATGAATTAAGTCAGCAAACACAAAAGGTAAGGCAATCATGCCCTACCTTTTGTACCAAAGCGGTCCCATATAAATTTTATCATGATCTGATTATACTCTATTTTTTAACAAACGAGTACTAAAAAATTGTTCTACTAAAAAATTTTACTGATAATGCTATTGGTCAAATAATCAACTTAAAGCTAATTTTAATCAATCAGAATGCGTCTCTAAAATTTGACAATGAGAACAAAGACGTAGTGGCTGCCCCTCATAGCTTTACATCTAACTCTGTATCGGAAATATGCAAATGACATAATTAGTACTCGCTTGTTAAAATAAATAGACTATAGTAGTTTTTTGGTAGGTACCATACATCATTATCAATCTTGTTATCAACATAGATGAAAATATATACTTCGTATAACTCAAACTTACTGGTGGGAAGTTGAAATAATGTCTGTGGGACTGTATAGGAATCATTAGCTATCTTTTAAAAAAAGGAATTATCAAATCAAATAAATGATCAAATTAATTACATAATTGGAATTGCTTTATTGTAGTTTTACAGTGCTTGAATAATGTCAAACCGTGTTTTTTTACAGATTACACGGTGGCGACAACCTTCAAATAAAACGGTATTTTGTGTCGTTTTGGAACGGCGTAGATCTTAGATACAAACTCCTCAAAGGCCCTAGAATACGAGTATCCATTGCCGGGATTATTATATCACGGGTAAGTTTCTTTTATTACTGTATAATAAGCAAAGATATGAGTTTTATTTATTTACGTTAAATGTATTTTTAAGTATTATCACTTTTTACTTTTTTGTCTGCAAGCAAAGACTAGACTCGTCCATATCTGTGTTGCCACACTATAACATACCTATCTTTCGCTTGACATATTTATATGAAAGGGATAATTAAGCTATGTGTCTGGTCTACACTCCAAATTTTTTCTATGAATGTGACATTAAAAAAGAAACTTCACGCCTGTATCTCCTAAAAAGAAGTCAGAGGTACAGCCAGGGCAACCCCAACTAGCCGAAGACACTAATGCCCGATTTCACCAAGAGCCCCTATATTTTAGGGGACCTTTTAACGTTACTTATGGGACTGTTTTCATACAAAACAGTCCCCTAAAATACGTTAAAAGGTCCCCTAAAATATAGGGGCTCTTGGTGAAATCGGGCCTAAGTCTCACAATGTGATAGGTGGCAAACTTAAAGCCAACCGGGCACATATCAAATTCCGTATAACTTTTTTATTAGGGAGTTAAAAAAAACATATTTCTTTATATTGCCCAATCGGGGATCGACCCCGGGACCTCATGACCAATTCCAACAATGGACCGCTCGACCTCAGAGGTGGCCATATTTAAAAAATAAACACCGTGACCACAAACTTCTTAACTCGTCCGCGTCGGTAGCTGACACCTTCGCTTTTTAACTCTAAATGCCGGAGTTGTCCTTTTTTATTGAAATGGTTAGGAAATAATTACCGTTTGTTTGAAATAATTACCTTTTTCAAAAACTGCCAATTTTATTTTGCTTAATCCAATATGTGGTTTAGATAACAAGATTTGTCTAACTTATTAAAAATGCACAAGATTAGGAATAGGTGGGCAGCAGTAGGTACTTTATATTAGTACAGATAAGAAAACAACAAAAATTGCCACATTTATGTAAAACATTACGTACATAATATACCAATAAATAAGAATAATTTTCCGCATTAGAAGCTGGCTATAGGAATTATACATGTTTGTAGGAAAATTATGTATTTTTTATAAGATTCGCGCTAGTTTGTCACGCGGAACAAAAACCAAACATGTCGACATGTCATCGACAGTAAAAGTCAAACAGTATTTATGACTTAACAGCTGATTCAAAAAAAAACATAGATAATGCAAATTTTTTACGATCAATCAAGTCGCATCGAACAAATCAATATAATCTGAATAAATAAATACAACAGTTTCCTTCGTAGCATTTTAATTAAAATTTAAAAATAGGAATTACGAATTAATTAACCTAAAGTCAACCATCTCGTCTGTTTCTATACAAAATTCTTCCAGAAAGTTCTTTTTTGATTTCGGATAGCCTTCTAGAACAGCTTCAAGTATGTCCGAGAAAATTCTTTTGCGTTTCCTTAAAAATGATAAAAATTACCTTTGAGGTTGAAATTCCAATATGGTTTTTTCGTTTTAATAAAAAAAATTACTCAACTTGACTTTACTCAACTGATCATTATATCATAAGCTAATAATGATTAAGCATACGTGTATTTTTTTAATCAATTTAACGACTGTTTTACTGTAGTTAAACCGACAATGTAGAGAAGGTACGTAAGCACGTACATACGCACGCACAGATACATGTACATATGCACCCATATGCATTGTTGAAATTTTCGCATAAATACTTTTTTGGAATTTAAAATACAAACCTGTATTCTTTAAGAAATTTTTCATGGTTATTCAAAATAATGTTCTTTTCCTCAGCACTCAAAACTTCTGTGGTATTTCTTAACGTCTCTAACTTCTCTTCCATTTTTCTTATTTTTTCCTTAATATCGTTTATCTGGACTTTAGTAGACTCAGTTGTTGGTGTAGAAAGGAGGTCTTTGAGTTTGCTCTCGTAGTTTTTCAACTCACTTTTGCGGTCGCACAAACTTGACCCAATATTTTTCAACTGTGTGTCGTAATCTGCAATGGACCGGATTTAGAATTACAAAATATCGGAAATCATTTTTTTGATTTGATATTTTCTTGTCATTTACTCAGATTTAATTAATTGGTATCATTAAGTAGTAATTATAGGAATTGCTTAAAGTTTCGTTCGTGCGATACTAGACCGATTACGATAAAATATGCCTGAGGTTTTAAATTGCATCTCTTATTTGAGAACAGTCCAACTCTGATCAAAATTAGTGTTGCCATTTTTTATTACATAATGATCCTTAATTCAGATAATGGAAAGTGAAGAAGAGGTCGAATTTGTAAGTACAATAAGCCAGAAAATCCCAATTCACTATTTCTGTAAACACGCTTATTAGACAGGGAGAGATCTAGTTCTTGGCCGTCCAAACAACTCAAAAAATATATTTCAATGTGTTGCTACTTGCTGGCCGTTATATGTCACACGGGCGGATAAAAATACCAAAAAAATTAAGATAATTCGGAGCATTACAGTAATGGAATTAGCGCGTCACTATTTATCGTTAAACACCTCCGATTCTCCCTCCCTTAACCTTTTTTGGGCATGGGGTTAGCGGACCTCCACCGACAACCCCTTGCGTTGGTTTTGATTCTCGACGGGGGCAAACAGTTGTGTGTTTAATATAGATGTCTGTATTTTCGGGTGTGGCGTGTATATAATATACAGTATATATAATAGGCCAGGACATAGTGGCGCATTCGTTTGCAGAATTGTTATAATTCACAATTTTTTTTAAAAAAGTCCGGGAGGTATCCCTGATTATAAGCGTAAGTTGACACTTGATATCTTTTGGTGTTATTGTTTAAACAAAGAAAAATTCAATAAGCAAGAAAAAATGCATTTTTTGCAATCAATGAGTTTTTTTATATTCTTTACAATATTCTGAATGAAAAAAGTCCTTACACCCATTATCGTATATCCAACCCATTAATTGTTATGAATTTTTTAAAATTGAAAATCACCAAAAATTCTGATTTTCTCGAATTAAATAATATACCATAAAAATTAAAATGAATAGCATTTTAATTTTTACGGTATATTATTTATTTTTTCATTTTTTTTATCAAATATTTAAACTATACTAAACAAAGTAACCTAAGTAGATTTGAAACATTTCATTTTGTTATATGTTTTATTTACGTTATAACAATACGCTTCCTACGCGCATGCCGTTTTGAGAGAGAAGTATTTTTATCTCACTCCCAACTCTATGTATAAGACGAGTAAGAGAAGGACCGATGCCAAAAAAAATCGTTTGTTAAACAGTAAAAGTGCATAGATATTTTGAACATGCCCTGCACTACTGGTCACTATTTAAGTATTTTATACAAATTATTGTGTGTGACTAACACTCATGGCACAAGCGTTGGTAGAGTGTGTTGCAGAAACTTGCCCGGGTAGGAATCCACCTTCTTACAGCTTTGATGAGTATCATATTCCAGCTCGGAGGATAGGCCGGCAGACCTGCACAATAGGGCTAATATGCTGGCACGACCTAGGTATATCATCCATGGTGTCTATAGATACACCTTTGTCTCTTACCGTGAGGAGAGCCGTGAGCTACTGCTCCGATATCTAATGCTATAGCGTGTGTGTATGTGTGTGTGTGTGTTTAACTGCAGCATCGTAACTCTTCAGCGGATGGGTGGATTTCAATGCGGTTTTTTTATTTGAAAGCTTATGTGGTCAAAATAGTTCTTAACTATAATTTAGGAAGATCTGACTAGACATCCAAGGTCATCAGCTCATTTTGCAGCTCATTTGTAAGCATCGGAATTGATATTAGACGCACTATGGTTATTTATTTCACTTTTGAACATATATGAGACCTAACAGTTAAAACACTAACTAGTGCAGGTACAACAGAACTGGTCTGATGATGGAACTCGAAGATAGAGACGTAACCCTGGATTATCTACTAGTAAACCTATCGAGACTAGACTTGATATTATTTTGTGATGACGAGGGCTTGATGACAAGGACCTGATGAGTGAAGTGGGAGGTGGCTAATGGATCATACTTAAAAAGTTACGGTATTTTTCGGTATGTTTCGTTATATTTGCAGTTTATCTTAAAAACATCAAAATGATAGGCGTTATAAGTTAGACGTCTTTAGCATCATAACTTTCAGAGGGATGGACCGTTTGTCGCGGGTTCATGGATTTTTTTTAACTAGTGGTCACCCATTGGTCGGAATTCGACCATAATAAATTTTAATATCTTGTTGATAAGAACGCCATCTTCATTTCTCAAGACCAGCTACTTTGTTACCAAACTTTTTCGAGTGCCATCTGTGATCTTTTATCGTTATCATCAATATATTTGTTTGTATGTGTCAAATGCATGGTAGTGTGGGTAATATTTTATTTATTAATGTAATGCACTTTATAAGCATTATTACTAAAAAATATTAGCGTTCTGCACTTCTCCTACACATAAACTATAAGTGTGCCAAATTCATTTCAATTCATCTGTTCGCGCAATTTTCGTAAAAAGGGGTCCAAAGTTTTTGCATCACGTATTAGTATATATTTAAAGATG
Source organism: Calephelis nemesis (assembly GCA_002245505.1). NCBI lineage: Eukaryota > Metazoa > Arthropoda > Insecta > Lepidoptera > Riodinidae > Calephelis > Calephelis nemesis. The sequence goes on from NJDD01003018.1 coordinate 34,074, forward strand.
TTTATTATTGTATAAGAACATACCACCATGACAAACGAAGCCGCGGCCCAAAGTAAGTTGTTTCTAATGATAATTTAAGCCATTAAATGTCACACTAGCCTGATTCTTCTCAGTTGTTTGTTGTTCAAGATAAAAGTAATAAATTATTTTGTGCATAATTTATGTTAATAAGAAACGTGTTTTATCTTAATGAGCTAATCTATTCCTAATAATGCATAAATCTGTTTGTTCAAATGTTTCCTATTCACACGTTCTACCCTACTTAAAGTAGTGACAAGTTATGTGGCGTAGGGATGTGATAACTCCATCGCACCCCTTATTACAATAATCTAGCAACATAGCTAGTGGTACGGTGTTAAAGTTACATCACAGATCCCGGGTTTGATTTCCGGGTCAACTTTTATTTGTTATATAAACAATTTTTACCGGGATTAGAAAAGTGCCCGGGTGGCAATATGTTTGCCACCTATCATAATGTAGCACTTCATATCTTTGGGTAGCCACGGGTGCACTGGTTGTATCTTTGCCCACTTCTTCGGAGATGTGGGCGTGAAGATACTTTTTTAAACTGTTAAACTAATCGAACGTATTAGGTCATCGCTTTCCTGTTACAACTGCTATGTTCTACTTTCAAGGTTTAGGAAGACATCAAATTTGTTTACACAACAGAAAATCCCAACTTCAGATTGGTAACGCACCGATATCGTCTTAGATGTTTTTAAGCGACGTGAATATTATACCATCTGCTTGTTTACCTATCGTATATTTATAAAGGAATTCCTATTTCCATTGGTCATCGAACGGATGGTGATTTCGATATTATATTTTTTCTTTGTTAATTATTGTCAGAAGAAGGTTCGAAAGAAAGAAAATAGTAATATTGCAATATTAAAAATTCAATATTCATACTTATGACATACACATCAGGTCAGCCAGTATGTTAAGTATATGTAGTATTGTACTTAGTAAGTATAGTATGTTATATAGTATTGGGTAAAAGTAGCTCAATATCTATTACTCCGAAAAATTTTTAATATCTACCTTCTCCTTCTTCGACCTCTTGAACATTGTCTATTTGTAAAGCAACATATACTTTTTGTTTTCCGTATAATTTGCACCGAATTTTCCCAGCTTCACTAAGAGCATCGAGGGCTTTTTGTATAGCTGTTTTCGTGTATGCTCCTCGTAAATTAACTGTTATATCCGCACACGAATATGGCCTATTAGTATCTGATAAATATTTTAACACAGCTTCACTAGCCATTTTTAACTAATAATATTCAATTGTTATGGTATTGTTGTAATAAATAATTATTATTTACAAGAATCCTGAATCACGCGTGTTTCGCATTGCGCGCCTTTTAGTTTTTTATTTTGTATTTTTTCCCCTTTTGGGACAGGCTAAAACCATTATGCCATACTGCCACGTCTTCCGTGTTAAAGAATTCTTTTCTTGTGATTTATTTCCAACTCACTGCTTCAGTTTCTTAGAACATACTTAGTCTTACGTCGTTATAGTCATCATGTCAGGGTCTTGCGTAAAGCGACGGCCTTTTGACTCGAGCTCATTTAGTGAAATTTGGTAGAAACAAGAACAAGGAAATACACAATACAGTAATTTCTTCACTAATATTTCACTTGTGCACTTTAACTGAACAAAATTGAAATAAATGCCACCATAAATTGATGAATTTTATTTAATAATCATACAAAATTCAAAAAGTATAGAAAACTACATCCATTTAGTCTTAATGCCACCGAAACTCATTTTTTTTAAGTTAATTTGCCCCTTTCTGGGGC
>NJDD01003018.1:36747-48696 GCA_002245505.1 Calephelis nemesis
ATATGTTATTTGCAGTTAAAAAAATATTTTTTTTCTTTATTACAATATTTATGGCAAGACTAGGTATGTAAAATTAATATCTTAGCATCCTAGCAACTGGCTTCACTACGATCGTTAATATGTATTTTAGGTGTATGCAAACACGCTTTTGTTGCAACTTCATTAATTTGAAAAGTATACTAACAGCCAATTATTTTTGAACCAGTCATTTAGTCGCAGAATGCGCGCATGCGCGTATGCTCGCACACTAATCTACAAGTAAAAAAATTGTAGCAAGTTAAAAATAATTATGGCTAGTTTATTAGAACGATATGGGAGTGAATAAACATAGATTACATTTTGTATGTACAGCAAACATATTTTACCATCTAAAAGCTATTTTAATATAGGTATGCTTGCTATACAGTGCTTTAAAAAAGTGTCTTCACGCCCATATCCCCGAAGAGCTAGGCTAAGAAAACAACATTATGGGGTTGCTGGGTCACTAGTTAATTATTAGGTAATACCACAAAATAGAATTTACCATTAACCGAAATTGTTGTATTTAGGTGAATAAACTATTGCGAAACTTGTTTCATTATGATATATGTTTTATCTTAATGGCGGAAAGAGAATAAATTTGTATAAATTAATAACACCTGCATCATTATAGATTTATATTCTTGTAAAAATAATCATCTTGTTCAAACTACTTGCTTCAACTATTTGTAAACCAGTTATGATAAATAATGGTACTTAATAGAAAATTAATAAAGGCACCGCCTAAGATATCATGTAGATCCCTACTAGTCATTTTTATCTATGGTCAACACGTGTGTTACCTCGTATAATGTATGTCTGATTTACCTAATGGAAAGTTTATAATATCATTAATGTTTTCTATTTTGTCCGAATAAATTCTAGATATCACGTAAAGCAGATTATATTAAATATTTCTATAAGATAATAATTTTTCCTTTATACATATTCAGTTTTATTAATAAACATAGACTAAAGTAAGAGTGAAGTTGAAATTATAGTCGGTAATAATGACTGAAATAACATGTTTCACCAGCACTTCAGTCCATCTTTATTAATAAGACATACTTTTTATTGGAAGACAAACAAATAGACGAATTTCCTGAGAGATAAGAAACACTTGTTTTCTATAGCCACCAAAGATGGTAACGATGTTATTTTATTTATGGCTGAGGTGGGGGTTTCAAATCGTTCATAATTTTTTACGCATGACTGTACTTACATTACACAGAGACGTACAAAATGTTTTGTGCGCGTATTTTAGGAACCTATTAATAAACAAAGACTGGACTCTAAGATCTAAGTTGGCATTATGTTAACATTATGACAGATGAAAAATAAAAAGAATAGAATTTAACACTGTTCTTAATTTTTAGGCCATTTTTCGGTAAACATTAACATTTTAGTCTACATTCGTATACGCGTACTTATTCAGCGTATAGGCATAATAGCGCTCATCTAAATTTAAACGAAGTCGTTCAATGCTGAGGACTGAAAAATATCGTTATATTGTCAGGCTAGCGTCTAACGGCCAATATTAATAACCTATCTAAGATTAAAAATCGTGCTATTTAAATCAGGGTGCTGATTACGTATCTCAGTTGCCAACTCAAAATGGAAGTATACATCAATTAGCTGTCAAATGACGTGTTTTATATTCGCTATACCTCCAGTGACCAACAGAAATTACGTCATTTGACAGTTATTTGATGTACACTTTTCCATTATGAGTTGGCAACTGAGATAGTTACATAATCAGCACCCAGTTGCCAGGTAACCGCTGTTAACAAATTAACAAAAATATCTTAGCAACAAATCTCTCGAGGGCTTGTCTTTATCTATGGATAGGTTATTAATATTGGTCGTAGTTCATTATTGCAATATAAATTTTTGGTAAAAAAAAATGTTGCCTGTTTGCTATGGATGCGACCGTGGTTAATAATTGAATTTGTCACGATTGATTTAGGTAGTTTATTGTTTTTGTTGTTACTAATTTGGAATCTGACAATCGAATCCCAGGGAAATACAATAAAATACTCATTTTTGTGTACTTATTGAAATCGAAATCGGTTTTTTGAAGTTTTCTTGCGCTAAAATTATGTAGATATCTCACCATCACCTGTACAACCTTTTCTTGGTTAGTTTTTTCTTCGCTCTTTTTAATTTTTTAATTGAACCACGATGAGAACTTTATGACATTTATAGTGGAAATTAGTCATAATCAAAACAGTTGTCCGATCAAATGTAAAAGATCAAAGATGTAATTAGCATATCGACAAAATAGACCAATTATACCTATTATTGCAGACGCGGGGCAACGCGTGATATTTAATCTATTTCGCAGAAAAGATTAGATAAAAATTTCCGACAATTTGAATATATTTTATGACGTATTTGGGTCATAACCTATATCTTATTCCGTTTTAAGCTATTCGCTATTGTCAAGCATACTTCATATAGTAGCGACAATTAATATACATGAGATATATTATACATGTGGTATTGAGTCCCTTCATAATAAGAATAAATTTAATTTTCGATTAAATATAGATGGATATATAACATCTTAATAGCTGTACCCGCGACTACTTTTGCGACTGTCTGTGGTCAAGACTAATTCGTTTTATGTCGTATGTCTCTACATAGGTACCAGATTTTTAGCTGTTTGGTCTTTTTATGATAAGTGTTGTCTGTGATTTCTAAACTAAAAAAAAAGATTACTGGAAAAATATCGCCTCTGTGGTATTGTATAATATGGTGGTTCAGTTATTAGGCTTGACTACATGAGAACCAGGTTTTTCCAATTTTCTAATAAAAAAATGTTGCTCGGGATAGGATATGTGCCGCTATATAACACGTGATAGGTTGGCGATAGGCTTTCCACCTATCACATTGTGGGAGTTAGTATCTTCGGCTAGTCGTGGGTGTCCTGGTTGTGCCTCTGCCTACATCTTCGGGGATATGAGTATGGGGTGAAGATACTTTTTTTTTACTTGAAAAAGTTACGGGACAATCTCTAAAGCACATACTACAAAATTAAAAAAGAATTAACAAAATCGGACTGCTTACCTACCATACCGATTTCATTTATTCTATGGGACATGACCAATTATACGTAGGTAGGTATATTTGGCTTTTAGGGTAAATACTACAAGTGTGGCCCATCTTTAGTTTACTTTGCCGCTTTGTGACCCGTGCCTGCCAAAAGGTTGCCGACCGCTGGTGTAAAACAAGTGTAAAACGTCAACATACCCTTTCTCAGAACAAGAAAGATGTATCTACAATAAAAAAATACTATTTAGTCCCCTTCCCATGAGTTTACGGCGCTAGCGTGTCCGTGAATTGTTTGTATGAAAACTTTGAAGAGCATCTTCACTGGTAACTAGAAGAACTAATTTTTTAAACTAAAATCGCTATAGATGTCGATACGTGAATTATGTTTTTAAAGTAATTAATTCAATGGAAGGCAAACAAGCAGACGTATTTCCTCGTAGATGGCGATTCACACCGCCTAGAGACACCAAAGGTGGTAATGGTGCGTTGCCAACCTGAGGCCAGGATGTTAGGCCTCGAGCAAAAGTAAATTTCAAGCAAGTCAACTGCAAGCGTTGGACGTTATGATGGCAGGAATAAGTAAGGCGGTGGTACCAATCCGGGCGAGTCGCCGCGAAACTACCACCTAGTAGGATGTCACGGTGCTAGAGACGGTAAGCCTATACTCGTCTTTTACGAGCTGCCTGGCAGTGAGGCAGATGGTCTATTCTGCAAAGGAGTCCGGACCAACACGGGAAACATAACCTATACCTCTTCAATATTCATGGTAAAGGTTCAATAGATTTATGTTTACGATTTTTATTTTCAGGGCCGTGATGCTACTCCGTACTTAGAAAAGAACCGTGTCGGCCGCGATGCCATAGACTCAGCAGCTGCACTCACTGACATGGGCAAGTATTTGTTCAGAGAGCGACGACTACCTGTTTACGATATCGCTGTCGCTATAACCAAGTAAGTTATTTGTCTAGTATCGTTTATGAAAGTACTTCAATTAAAAACTCGACTTACCCATATGTTTTTATATCTTTTGCCATAAAAAATAAAAAAAAGGGTTAATCATCTTACATAAGGCTGTGCGGGCAGTACCAAAGATAAAATTTTCAAATACAAACTGATATTAGTCTGACTAATAAAAAAAAACAACAAATTGACAAAAATACAAAAACAAAATTTGAAAACGTAATTTTATCGGTAGACACACATTATTCGTATTCAAATCTTATTTTTAAGATCCTTGATTGTATTTTTAGCACATAACACCTATATATTCCCTAGGATTCAGGTGTTTATTTTCAAAACTCTACATACCTAAATTAAATTTAAACGCAATGGTACTTTTGTTAATATTCACTTATTAAGACTTATATATATACCTACTACTATTACAAATGTAAAAAATCTTTGTTTATTTATTTTATGTACAAGATTCTTGTTTAAAAGCTGAAGAAATTGTAATAAAATGTATCCCTTTTATTAAGCTCCATAACCAAAAAACATTATTAACTATACAGTGGTTCACGTGTATTCTTTAAAATATATATTTTTTATTTGTTTAATACATTAATATTTATTATTAACATTAATCTACATAACATTTTCAATCTTTAACACCTGTTTCTCTATAGTTTATTTCATTTCAGGACAACATAGTCTTAAATTTAGCATGTAAAAAATATATAATGTACCAACGTTCCCTTTAAAACATAGTAAATTAGCCGAGTGCGAATCGGACTCTCTTTTGTCCCCTTCAAGACACCCACAGAGTAGCTAACATAGATAAAAAATATACAATGACAATAGCCTATGCGAATAGATTTAGCAAACTACGACTATATACCATTTACTATTATTACCAGCAAAAATTAACATTGTTCTGCACAGTATTTCTATAAGTTATAATTTCAGATTTGGAAATGCACTAAAATACTGCTTATTACATCTCGTTCAAACCAATTTCAATTAAAAGTTTTTCATTGACATATATTCATACATATATTTTTTTATATTTTTCTATCTTCTATTTTAGAAGTTAGTTATAATTTTCCACAAATGGTGACTATTTATCAAATGATTGACTATTAGAAAAAATGTTTCAATCCAAGACCTATTTCTACACAAACCACTGTAGAGGTTTGATGAAAAGAGTTTTTTTTTAAGTTTCAGTTCCGAGTAGGTGGTATATATTTTTTTTGTTGTTGTCTTAACGGGACGGGCGGACGTACAGACGGACAAATTGAAAGTTTTTGTTGAACATGAAGGTTCTTGTTTTACGACACGAACGGTTTCAAAAATGTGGTGCTAATTATTACAAACTTATTCCTTAAAATTTATAATTTCATAGACATTTTTAATTTAAATTACTTCAATTTACATATTTAATACATTACCACAAATGTCAGTGTTTTATACGCACGTTTTTTTCCTATTGTAGTATCTATATTAATATTGTCATAAGTGCAAAAGTCACGCTTTCATGGCTAAAGCATTGCATTGCATATAAAAGACCCAAGTTATGTTTAAAGGATATTTTTTCAAAAATCAACTCCCAAAGGACCATAACGTGTGAACTATGGTGTTTGCGTGAAAATCGCAGCTAGTGTTGTAATTATTATTGTAATATTATATAGCCTCATGAATTATTTTACTCCACAAAATATAATTTTATAATATAGCAATTAAATATACACATCTTATTTATTTAACACTATTATCTTATACAGATACATGTATTGTATAATAATAATTGAAGTGAAACTTCTTTATCGGGGTTGAAAAAAAATTTAGTGTAACATTTTTCCGTTATGCGCCATCTTTTTTCTTATCCCTACCACGCGTGATTCGAAGTATACTTTCTCCAGCGGAGTAGGGATTGACAATAAACTTTATTTAACCAATTTTTGTAAAGTTTCATATAGTAAATATTTTTTTGAAAAATAACGTCATTAAGAAGTTTCACTTCTTCACTTGTTCCGAGTGTACGCTAGTACACGCACACATTTTGTTATATAGCAATGCAACAGGCGATATGAAACTCATAATATAGGTCATAATCATCATCATCACCATCATTATCATCACTCGGATTTTATCCCCTGAAAACTGTAATACTCGTATCTTTAAAAACACCGTTTATGGTCACCACCATTAAATATATATATATATATATATTTTAAAAAAACATTACAATTTCATGCGCCCCGATATGGTGTAGTTCGAAATTCTCTACGATAGGTAGGTATATCATTCATTCATATTAAAAACAGATCAGTCAAAATCAATAAGTAAATACTGACTGGTTTATGAGTATTAATTCATTGACATACCAAGCCGTATAAAATAAATGTTACCTACTGTAAATATTGGTGTTACCACATTCAAAATGTGTGCTATCTTTATTTGATTCCTATCTAACTAAGTATTTACTCACATGGTAATTTGAAACCAGTTTCTGTTTACCTTATTGTGCATACGAATGTACCTAAATAGTATAAGTGCCTGGCTTTTCATCACAAAAAATGTAACAAAGTGAAACATTATTTTAGCGATCTTAAATATAGTACGTAATGTTAAGTTATATTTGAGCTACTCGCCGTTGTAAATGTAATGTGAAAAAAAAATGAAAAAATACATAGAAGAAGAAAAAAAAATGGAAAAAATATTTTGCGTAAATACTTTTAATAAATAACAAAAATTAATTACCAACAATAGAAAATAGTTTATTATTATAATAAGATCATTATAAAACAAAAAAAAGCACTATGTAAATCTATTTGCAATGATGAATTACCATAATTGCTTGGTACAAACAATATTTGTGCTCGGTATTTTAATTTTTTTACATTTGTTGTGATGTACAAGAAATTGTTATGAAAGATGAATGATTTTATCATGACAACTGGTAAGTATGATATAGGTTTATGACATAATTATTTTCAATTTGGCGCCATTATTGATTTTCGAGGTTTGTGGGATACCTATTTAATATTAAATGGGGGACCCAAAATATGTAAAATGAAGACGCAAAAACTAATTTCACCAACAGGTACGACATGTGTCGACGACGAAAGGGTGGTCGCTGCACAAAAGGCACCGCTGGTAAATTATCCCAAAGCCTCTAGGTTACAAATGGTGACACAGCATTAACAAATTAATGCTTAGTCGTGGTGTAATAAATATTAAGGTTTGTTGTTCCGATTGATATCTTGCTTCAAAGTAACGTCGTCATCGTTATGTTCATTTTTCAAATCCCTATAGAATACATAAAATGCATAATAAGTATTTTCTAGCGTAAAATATAATTTTTAAACATGGCAACCTTGAACTGACTTCACTTTGAGCTTGAACTTGAGCAAACCTTATTTTCTTATGCCATGTCTACGAGTGTATTAATCGGCTTTATCTGCGGTTAAGGATTTGGTAATGGCGCTGAATGTTTAATCATAGACAATATTCTATTTTTTTTGCTAAAGCAAAGAAATAGTATATTGTCATTGCATTGTTTTAATTTCGCTTGCTAATATTTATTAGGTTTTAGAAGAGTGAAGAGTCCAGTCCGTAATACGTAATTAAGATTATTTGAATAAATTTCAGACTAGACATGTGCAGAAGGCAATATCCGAACGAAGCGTGCAATAGAGGGACTGCAGGTAGGCGTGTTTCGAGTGTACCCCTTTCCCGAGCACGCCTAAATTTTCATTTGTCCCTCACTACTGTACATGTGTTTTTCAATCTCATTACAATCGTTTTCCCCTGTACCATTGCGTCTTATAGCAGTATTATATATACTTACTCAAAACTTATTAGACCTTATTGCACACATGATAAGGACTTTTTTGCATTTACAAGTTGTAATATTGCTTTAAGGCGTTTTAAAGCCCCTAGATCCTGATTCCGTGATCTCATTAGCACTTGTGAATAATCTCTCTTTCTCTCTCTGTCTATCAAACTCTGTGTATGTAGACCATGAATTCATGTATATATTACCAACTATTTATGTAGTTTTCAGCGAACATTTCATATAGGTATTATCATCGCTCGAAATATCACATGTAAATGATTCATTCAACATATCGACTGGACCTTTGTAAATCATAGCTTCTGTAATCTGTATACCATCGCCATAAAAAAGATCGTTATATTTGAATGACGCTTTGTTTATGGTTAATTTTTATTTATGGTAAGTTTGTAGATCGCCCGCCTACATTACAACATGTTAATTGGCTTCTTGAACCTTTCAAAAGACCTTTAAGTCTTCATATATTCGACGAGAAAGTTGCGTAAGAGCATACCTACAGGGACCAGTTGGTCATACGCATACCTTGCTTAAATAACACGAGGACGCCGTAAAGCAAACTAATCGGACGCCTTCACAAACAATATTTGCTATTATCACAACCGCTTGTTCACACATGCGACGCTGAACTTATTTTAAGGATAATAGATAGAGATAAACTTGAAGATTTTTTTTACTGAATAATTTTTTATTTTTTTTTACCCCTTACTTTATTAGACAGAAATTCTTTCAACAGTTAGATTTTTACTGATGACGTCATTGCTAAAGTCATTTGTCTATATTTTCGCTGTGTTGGTCCGGGTTCGCCGAGTAGAATAGACCTACTTTCCTCCCAGGCAGCTTGTTAAAGTCAAAGTCAAATATTACTTTATTTCGTAGGTAGAAAGCTACACTTGAAATATGTCAAAAAAACATTTTTCATAAAATAGGTAGGTTAAATAGGACATTACCAAGAAGACTATTGGTGGTAGTGTACTTTGCAATAACTTGTTTGGGTAAGGGTCCACCAATTTACTTATTCCTGCCACCATAACGACAGTGTCATCTTCCGGTCCAGAAGGTAGCCGGTATAGTTGTCGGCCACAGGAAAGTGACGCATCTTTATAATCTAGTATCACACAAAAAAAAATAGCTAATACAAGGGAAGGGTATTCATTTTTTAAATGAAACTTGCAATACTTATCTCATTCTTTAACGCTTCACATGAATAACAATCACATAGGCGAATGCGAAAATCGCATTTGTGAACAAGCAATAAAAATGTTGAATTATTATATCGATCTACTTATATTTGCATGTATTTTATTCTGCTGTAATCAAATGGAAATTAAAACAATATTTATGAAACGATAAGTTTTCTGTGCTTTTATATACATATTAATTAATTAATTAACACGTGGTAGTAGTTTTAATCATGTTTTGTGAAACATTAGAACTTATTAATAAACTCGGTAAATTAATAAGATTTTTAAGGCCACTATCATATAACAGTGACCTTTAATTATATTTTTTTAATCTTATATTAAGCTACAGATATTAAATGAGCATACTTCAATAGCTTTGAAGCCAAAATAAAATCTTGCAACCTAAATATATTGGCATTACCCAATAAATATATTGGCATTATTAAAGCTGTTTCGAAAATAATTATTATGTTACAGAGTAAATAATATTTTTTAGGAATTAAAAGAAAAATACTAATATAGTTCAAAAATTTGTTGATTGCTTATTTAAAACTCTATTTTCATTTATTCGTGTATAAAACTGAAAATACTTACTAAGAAATATTTACCGAAGTATTAGATCATTGTTGTTAAGAGTATTAGGTGCTATACGAACTTAATACCCTCAAGCTTTGCTTCTTCATGCACTGAGTTTATTAATAAGGTGGGGATAATATTTATAAATATTATAATTGCATGCAAATATTTATCAATATATCTGTATATTTATCACGTTTTCCTGTGAATGTTGTAAGTATGACTATCATATTCTATTTTCAAAACATATCCGACCACATTTTCATTCATCTGTGGAATCCTTAAATTTTTTTCTTTTTTATACTTTTTTTTAATTTTAGTTTAAGAAATTTATAGATTATTCTTGATCGTAATTTAACGTTTAGGTTTCGCGTATGTTGGCGGTGCATGTGTGGTCAATAAACGATTGGAAAAAGTGAATTCAGTTGCCATAATAGAAGATACCGGCGGTTTCTCCGGAATCATCGTTGCAGCGCACGAAGTCGGCCATTTGTAAGTTATGGTTTTAAGCACCTACCCATTAATATATACATATTGCTATGATCTGTATTTTTGTAGCATTAGACGACAAAAAGGAGGCTATCCTTGCCTAACATTTAAAAAGTTGTAACGCATTTTAAACCACCTCGAAAAAGAAGAGGTAGGTAATCAATTCGACTCCCTGCTTTTTTGTATGTATGGTTACTAGGTCAATAAGAAATCTATTGTACTTAATAATTTTCTTTAAAATCTTTTGGGAAGGTAGACAATGATTCCGAGATGGTCCCATAGCAATTTTATCATGATAAAGTTTTCATTTGCAATTATTCGGTAACATAGATGAAAATTTATGCATTATTACGTAAGTATAAATCAAATCTTGCTGATAAAATTTAAGTGGAATGATTATCTTTTGAAAAAATAATGGCCATATCGAGACCTGATAATTGGTTTCGTCTTTTTGCAGTTTTACTGTCGTAAAATTATTTTATCGAAAAATCATATTTTTTTATTTTAACTTATAGATACCTAAGTTTGTATCTAGAGTTACCTACCTATTTATATATTCATTATATTATTGTTCCTTAGTCACCTTCATTAACTTCATAGTTTATAGAACATAGATATGGCAATACTGTTTTAAAAACTTTTGGTTCTAAAAAAGGGCTTATTCTAATGATGGAAAAATAACTTTATTGAATACTTCTTAGGAGCACCATTGTATCCTTTATCTCTATGAGTTTTTTCATACCAAATGACTGATTAAAAAAGGTCGCTGATGAAACCGCCTTTGTGTGTCACTAAGTTTTTTAATATTTAATTTTTGATATGTTTCTAACTTTTTTTGTATTCGGTAAAGAATACTTAATTATTGTGTTCTAATGGTACCTTATAACTATTGGTCTAAACGTATGATTCCAGACTTGGCGCAGTACACGACGGTAGCCCCCCTCCCTCATACCTCGGTGGGCCAGGAGCTGAGAAATGTAGATGGGAAGATGGCTTCATCATGTCAGATCTCAGACACACGGAAAAAGGCTTCAGATGGTCACCGTGTAGTGTGCAGAGCTTCCATCATTTTCTTAAGTAAGATATTTTTTCTATTCAACAGAAATGATCTTCATTTAGATATATTTGAAACAAGCCATACATTTTACTTACAAGTTATGTGATCTACATAGTTATATAAATGTAATGGTGTACGCCGTAGGATACTTTTATACTAATTTTTAAAAGGATTACTGAAAAAACGAGTAACATCTGGTTACTCAGTAAATGAATGAAATATGTTTTAGTGTAGCTGAATTATTATTCAGCTTATCTTTAGTTTAGAGTCCGCGATAATTACGAAAATACCGTCAACGTTTAAAACTGGCTTATTAAAACAAGTTGTGTGTTATCCGTTTAAACCAACCGTTTAAAGCCCGGTGAAGTTTAAAAACCGCGAGGTTGGCAGTACATTAGTTATTCAAAAAAAAAATCAACTGTACGAAAGTCTTAAGTTTGGCTCCATATAACTCGAGTACCTTCTGTGAAATAAATGTGTGTTTAAAAATAAATTCTTTTCCGATTTTTAAGGCCCGATACACGCACTTGAATTTAAATTTATAAATTCGACGTTTCAATTGAGTTACGTAGGCTGTAATCGCTTTACATCGCATCGGGCTCTATCATGACATATTATAGATTTTTTGGCGCCATAAATAAAACAAATACGACTTAATTTCGACATCAGCGTGATCGGCTTTTTTCGATTGCAACAGATTATATTTTCGTATTTAATGACATAAGGTGTTTTAGGGATTTTGTTTTTTTATGTGATAGAACAAGCAAACGGGTCTCCTG
>NJDD01003018.1:48876-70375 GCA_002245505.1 Calephelis nemesis
TAGGGATTTTGTTTTTTTTATGTGATAGAACGAGCAAACGGGTCTCCTGATGGTAAGAGAATACCGCAGCCTTTGGACTATAGACACCATATATATGTATATATATATATATATATATTTTTTTCAAGAAACAATCTCTTAAGGACTATAACAGGGGACGAAAGTTCGTCTGAAAATCATTACTATTTTACGCTGACCAAGTCGCCTGAAAGCAGATAGTAAACTATAAATTCATTTGTTGGAATAGACTATAGGTACAGCCTTTGACTGGATTTGTGCCCGGTTAGTCGTGAGTGCCCCGGTCGTGCCTCTGCCTACCCATTCGGGGATATGGGCTTGAAGATATTGATTAACTCAATGATCAACTGACGTGATTAGGTAAAATTACTCATTGTCATTCTAGGCCTTCGCAATAAGCGCACGATGAAGTAAGTTGTTCCAGTTTAATGCGAGTAGATCCCCAGAGGTTTCAGTTTCGGAACGTGCATTGGATCCAAAATCGTATTATTATAAATAGGTACTTAGGTATATTGATTTCAAATGAATTTATTTAAACTAGTAGTCGCCCATTGGTCGAAATTCGACCATGTTAAATTTTAATATCTTGTTGATAAGAACGCCACCTTCATTTCTCATGACCAACTACTTTGTTTCCAAACTTTTTCGTGTGCCATCTGTGATCTTTTATCGTTATCATCAATATGTTTGTATGTGTCAAATGCATGGTAGTGTGGGTAATGTTTAATTTATTGATTTAATGAACTTTATAAGCATTGTTATTTAAAAATATTAGCGTTCTGCACTTCTCCTACACATAAACTATAAGTGTGTCAAATTTTATGCTCCTGCGTCCTAGCAAATTCCGTAAAAAGGGGTCCAAAGTTTTGGCATCACGTTACATAGATCTACAGACATAATGGTGGTTTCCAACTAGTTTATTTTTGTGCAAGAACCTCCTTAAGAAAAGGTCATAGGTACGTGTTTTCATTTACATAGTTTTGGAACCTGTCAAATTGTGACTAGGACGATAAATTTCTAATGACTTTGTCATTTTTTTAAAGTAAAACTGTTTTGTGTTGCTAGAATAAGCTAAGTATTGAGCTATAACGTCATTGCTTTCCTGTGTTAAGTGTGAGTTTTCGCACGAATTTACAACCACGTTGTCGTTGAAGCCCTACCACATGCAATCGAAACATTGTTACGCAATTTAGATACGAAAAAATTCCGAACGCAACCAATCCAAACAAATCTATGGACTTTAACCCAGTGGAATTTAGTATCTTCGGCTAGTCGTGGGTGCCCTGGTTGTGCCTCTGCCACCCCTTCGGGGATATGGGCGTGAAAATACTGGGCTTTGTGGGCCAATTAGAGTGGTCAGCCCAAAACAACATTTAGATTGATATGACTGAACGCCAGCAACAAGGGCTGTCTCCCGGAAGACCGTACCTCGACTTGGTGCTGCGTTCTGGTTACTGGGTGGACTTGATGGAAGAGTAGTAGCTCGTCGCTCGACGTTAGGTGCCGGGCGCAATAGAGATTTTCGTAGCCGAGACTGGCGGCGACAGTGTAGTGTAGTGTCTTGAGAGTTTGTGCTTGGGTTGCGATGGAGACTTGCGTTTGCCGCAGTTGTTAAATCCGGAGGATACGATAGGACATGACGGGGATTTCCATAAAGGAATTCCAAAGGTAGGTTGCAGGCCTAAACGATTCAAATGTATCATGACGTATGGAATCATTGGTCAATTTAAAAACGAAAAACATTCTGAGACACCATTTAATTAGATACAATGAGTAACTAAAAAAAACGCTTATTACTTGTTACTTCTTAATGCAAATTATATCTTTTTCAGTGGTGATACCGCGACGTGTCTTTATAACTCTCCCCACGAAGACGACTCGCTGCCCAGAGTACTACCTGGTCGACTCCTGACCCTGGACGCACAGTGTAGGAAAGACCGAGGAACAAGGTAAGCTATATCACACATTAATTCTTCATCTATTACTCATGATAGTTTATTGCGAAAATATTAGTTCGAGCATATTTAGAACTTCAATGACCTAGAAAAATGTGCATCTGAAAATATTTTTTGGCTGCACCATGACGACATATGGCGATAAATATTATTTTATTCCCTCTAACTGTCTCATTGACTATTCCCCGTGTTGGTCCGGACTCCTTTGCAGAATAGACCATCAGCCTTTGTGCCAGGCAGCTCGTAAAAGGCGAGCATAGGCTTACCGTCACTTACACCGTGACATTTTGCAATGCTTGCTGTTGACGTGTTTCGGTTCGGAGGGTAAGGTAGCCAGTAAATTTACTTTTGCTCGAGGCCTAACATCCAGGCCTCAGGTTGGCAAAGCACCATTACCACCTTTGGTGTCTCTAGCCGGCGTGAATTTCTTACCATCACGAAATCCGTCGGCGTGTTTGCCTTCCAATATCATAAAAAAAACTATCTGTCTGTTTTATGGTAGTGCAATATGGCCGTCTAAGTGTATTTTTTTATTATATAAATGCCCCTGGATTCGTTGGAAAAGAAGTTATTGCCTCTAGGATGTACAGAATTACCCTCTCTGATTATCAGTGTTAAATTTGGGAAAATCGTATAATTCATTCATTTTTCATTGGTAGTTTACCATTTCCATTCCATTTAAGCAAGTTGTTCCGAGTGCTGCATGAGATTGTTTGGAACGTTGAGATGGTGGTGTACCCTCTTATACTCAAATACCTACTACACTATTGACATTATGACAACAAATAAGCCTTTATCCATCAGAAAAATCACTTATTTGATTGTGCGTAATATAGAATTCGGTTCATTGTAACTAAAAAATTACTTGATTTTCCAGTGCCTGCTTCAAAGACGAGCGAGTATGCGCTCAGTTGTTCTGCTTCGACTCCGCGAGCGGATACTGTGTCGCGTACCGGCCCGCTGCTGAAGGATCACCATGCGGTGATGGACAGGTTAGTATTAGCAGGCTGGATTTTTTGGATCAGATACTATGAAATGTTTAAGGAACAAGAAATAATCAGGAGCTCAGCGTTATGAAAATGCATAGCTCGTTTTGGATGGTGTGAATGGTAGGGTAGGTACATGTGGTAAAGGTTTTTGAATTAAGGTATAGGTATATAATTACGAAACGAATATTATAAATTACGATTTTAATACTTAGTACAAAAAGGGCGGACTTCACTGTAAATTTCAAACTGCCATTCTACTTCACCTAGAATTATGCACCCGATGATGTGGTGTGTAACTTCATTTTTCGTTAGCAAAAATCTATGCTGTAAACACTATTGCAGTCACTTAACTTTTATCATCTCCATGTTAGTATTTTCTTCAGAATAAAAGCGCTCTTCATTCTTTATCTATTAATCGTCGTCGAGATATAGACAGACAAAAATTCTAGAAACGCCAAAAATATGTTCTGGTGCCCATTTTTAGTACAGAATTCACTCTTCAACAGATTTATTATAAGTATAATTATATTGATATTTTGACCACATTATTGCCTTTCAAATGTGCAGAAATAATTGATATGTATCGCTACATGTCATTTGAAATAGATACGATAAATGAATATTCTCATTTCAGTATTGTATAAACGGGCGCTGCATAACGGAGCACGAGAACATAATCCCGGACTACTCGCAGCACACGCCCAGCTACGTGCGACCAGACACTAGTCCATTCTACGGTAACATCACAAGGTTCGTTATTCTGGTATCTGGCTAAAACCGTTCAGCCAATCATAGACAACGAGTTAGTTCTATCAAGAGGTCAATGATGGTTACTTTCACTTTGTTCCACTTTCATGGTATTCACTCTTTCCTTGGAGACAAGCTGCATGATGATCATATTCTCAACTTGCTTCTAATAAATTGTTTTTATTAGACCGCCTCGTTAGTCGGGGACTCGAGGGTAGGATACACGTTCAACTTCAACGACCAACTGCGAGGCTTGGGTTCGATTCCCGCCAGGCAGGCATTTCTAGGTCTGAGTGTTTATTAAAATTTATTCTAGTATCTAAGTATTCCTATTAGTATCGACTCACCCATAACATAAGCATCTAATTTGTAACTTTGAAGGGATATGTAATAAGTGTTTCTTCAGAGATATTTATTATTTATTTTTAATATAAGTAGTAGTTAACTCAAGGTACAAAAACAATTGGAACTACAATTAAAAAAAAATAATTTTTGCTTGTTATTTCAATGTTAGACGACAATATTAAAAGTATTTAATATCATACTACAAAAATGTAACAGACCCCAAAAATTAATGATCATGCAAAAAATGTTTCATCAAACTTGAATTTATTTTGGCTTGGGTCCGAATCCTTTAAATGGTTAAAACTCGTTGGCCTAGTAGTTTTTCTTGCAATGCAATAAGAGGAACAGAAAATAAATTTAAAAAATAAGGTCTGGCGTCTACAAGCATCCCTGTTAATGTATCTCAATTTGGTTTGGGATATCTTCAATGTACGGACCAAGCTTTTTTAAATTATGAATAAATTTAAAATAAATGTAGGCGCTACACCTAGTTAGAACTTAGAAATAGTCTATTCACCCTTTCCTTAAACACAAGTAGTATGCTGCACGAAACTTTACATTAGAGAGAAAGTTATAACCAGGCGGATGAACACAATAATCTTAAGAAACCTAAATCGAATATGGATTTTCTTTTCGAACACTGTTTTGTTACTATTTATCTTTTTATGTACCATTTACTAGATATTACTTTTGAGTTCAGTTTATTCGTTTCCTTCATATTGCTCGTGATTTTTGTATATAACAATATACCATAATGAACTAATAATTATTTATTTAAATCGACTACAGTAACGAAGCTACAACACAGCCATATGCAAAAAGCACCGAAGCACCAGCACTATTCCAAAACTATTATCAGAACCAGAAGCAGAAATCTGTGTTCACAACAACAACAACACCAAAAACAACAACGACATATAATCCATTCAAGTTCTTCTTCACGACAAAATCGACTCCACGCACGGAAAAGACGACAGAGAAAACACAAATTTCTAGTGTCACATATCCACCATCTCTAAACAAATACTCAATAACATCAACGAAAAATCCATATGACTTTAAAGACTATACAAAATCAACATCAACAACCACAAAACGAAGCTTCTTTGGTAAAGACGATTGGGGAACGACGAAGAGTCCGTTTTCGAGCAAAGGTCAAATTAAAAACCTGTTCAAATTTGGGACGTATTACTCCCAAGCAAAGTCTTCTGATAATTCGATAAGACCAGATGCGAATTCTCAGCAAGTCCAGATAGAGCCAGCGAGGTTGGCCTACTCTTACCAAAGGAATCTTACGTCGGGGGAGCTCATTAGAACGTAGATGTGCCAAATTGGTAAGGCCATGTTGGAGCTGATGTCATTCGCATGAAAATCATGTTCTTCGATCAATCTGCTCGATATCAGAATCAACATCAATCGCCTTGTCACTTTCTTTGCTAATGTGAACATTTTCCGCTTAAAACGAAGCATTTTGTAGGTGTTTCTGGAATTTAGATCATACCATGTACATTTTCTCATGGAAATCGTTTTCAATCAATCCAATATCTAACGGATCCATTGTCAAAACTAAACATATTTTCATTGAGGCAATCAAACAATTTTGATCATTGATTCTGTACATTTTCACATTAAAGTCATAAAATTCTGCAATCAATTGCTCGACATCATTGTGTATATCAAAATCATTGACCATAAAATAATAGCCACATTTCTGTAACACCGAAAATTTTCACGAACATTATCGTCTCATAAAATTAAAAAAGCTTAAAAATTTAATTGCAATTGAATGCATTTTTCATTCTTAGTTATTGTTGGTAAATTATTTCTAATTTCAACTCGATGGTTACTTTTAATCCCTTTAAATATACAGATTCTAATCTCGAAATTAACATCAACATCAAAATTGTTGCACCCCACCACAACTTCTGCAAATGTTGTGTATTCTTAACTTATTATCTTGAACTATATTAATTCTTTAGACTAAAATTAATGAGTTTAGTTTTTGTAGTTATAATTTTTCTCTTTTTTAAATTAAGGATTTTTATCGTCTTTTTAGATAGCTTGTAAATATCTGCAACTCCAATCTAAACTTTGTAGTTATTTCTACTTTTCGAATTTCAAGCATCCGTGCTTTTGAGTTTGTATCTACTTCTTATTTGCCTTTTACTCTTACTCTAAGTCTTGCACTCTGTTGATTTCTGTAAAGGTTTTCAGCATGTGTCGGTAGAAAATTTTAGTCTTCAAATTAGTTTACAAAACTAATTAATTTAAAAAAAATATCATTTGTTATCAAAACGGTACAACATACTTTTTTGGATAAAATTATCTATCGGGATGCTAGTTTTGAGTTATCACCAGAGATTTAGCTACCATTGGTGAAAGATATTCCTCATTGAACAGAAACAAAATCAGTCTTTCGACAAAGTGACATACTAAAAAAATGTGATTTTAATTTCACTTAATGGGGAGTATTTAGCACCATCAAAATCATCGGATGATATTTTAAAAATAGTACTTCTGATTTTTGATAAATATTGACTTTTAATTCGACTTTGAAGTAACTTAGATCAGGATTAAATCTGGAATCAACGTAGAACATCGTTAAAGAACCAAGAATGTATATTTCGGGCATTACATAAGAAATATTTGTATATAAAACGAAACCTCGCCATTTTCACATATTGCATCTGCTTTTGCCTGTGTTGAAATGTGTATACTATTTTTTTTTCATGTGTTTCAAATCATTAAATTGAATGAAAATCATGCTTAAGTTTTTATTTTTACATATGTATTGATTATAAATCGTATTTCTGTTGTTCTTAAAATTTTGTACATCTTCGTGTGCATGTAAATAAAATTATTATAACAATTTTACGGAATTTTTTAAAATGCAACAACTATAGATAGTCTTTATTTAAATTTTTAAACTAGATACGAAAAACGCACTTGGCATTTTGTTTATGTAATGATAACTTAATATAACTTGCGTGTGCCATTTATTCTTTATTATTTTTGTGCCATTTAATTTTTAATTGACTAAATTAATAAATTTTAATTTTATGTAAGTTTGAATCGGCACTGAAATTTAATAATAGTATTTTTAGATTACAAACATACATATATTTAGTTGTAATAGTAGTAATCTAGCATTGGTAACCGTTTTACTTTGAATATTATAAGTAACTGCTAATTAAATCGTTAGATTTGTAATGATTTTTTGTCGATATCCAGGATTTAATTTAACATTATGAAATGTTAACTGATAAAATGCAATCCAATTTGGTTTTTTTTTAAATTAAATTTGGATATTTGTGATTGAATATAAAAAAATATATTTTACCTGTACCATAATCACAATTTAATATCAGATAAAATTGTCAGTGAACTTGTGTCAAATCGGTCCAGGGTGCTGATTATGTATCTGTGTCCAACTCAAGATGGAAAAGTATACATCAATTAGCTGTCAAAAGACGTCATTTGTGTTTGCTATCTCTATTGTATTTCTGTTGGTCACTGGAGATAGCAAATATAAAACACGTCATTTGACAGCTATTTGATGTACACGTCAATTTTGTGTTGGCAACTGAAATACATAATCAGCACCCAGAGAATCCTATGCCTATCTTACAATTTTGAGGCCATTTGTAAAAATATTTATATGTTTCAGCAGCCGCCACTAGAGAATCGCCAATCGTGAAGGCAGAGTACTGAAGACTGCAAGCTGGAACAGACTGGTGCTATACCGACTGTGTAACCGGCATAACTTTACTGATTGTAAACTGTGCGCACATATGTTAAGATAAAATGAATATTACTCCCATGATTTATGATGTACTTGGGAAAGTCACAAATATTGTACATGTTTTATAAAAAAAGTTTTTAACTTTTCAGATATTACTTTCACACTGTAATGTTTGTTGTAAATAAAAAATAATATATTTTGAAGATGATATTTGAATGAGTTGTTATTAAATCACAACCTTTTATATATTATTTAAGACGTTGTAATTAAATTAACCTGTAATTGTTCTCCTATTGATTATTGTCTATGAAAATAAAGTTATATTAATTGTAATTTGAATAGTGAATTTTTTGTTTTATTATTATTCTTTTTGAAAGAATTAATAATATTTTATTGGCACTTAATAATCTAAGCTATATTTCGAAAAAATAAATTCGAAATTTTAAAATTTTATTTTTTGTACATAAATTTATTCTCATTTTTTTTATATATTTAGAGATGGAGTAATATTCAATATACAGCGGGTAATAATACAGTAATGTGATGCACATGTGTGTGTAAGTGTCTTATCCAATTTAAGTTTGACACTTCTGTGAGTGATATTACAATGTGATCGTGTATATGAACTTTAAGTACATTAGTGTAATAGTTTTGTATAGTTCATCAAAACCTTTGAAATTAAGGTTTTGATATTTTATCCTTTAATATTTTTAATTATTGACATTTGAAGTGGTTGTAAAAATAGCAATAATGTAACAAGAAAACTGCCACTATGTGCCTCCTTAACGTAAGAGATACAAAGATAGGGAATAATTTAATGGATGTGACCCTCGTTACGTAACTTTACAAAAATAAATTAATAATAGGGATGCATCCGATACAATATCGATATATCGGTACGATAACGTGTGTGATAATTTTGACGACACACCGACCCATTTTGAATTTTGCACTATAGATAACTTATCTGAACGCACAATCGCAGTGTTTAATTAGTTCAGCCTTCTGGGGTTACCTTAAGCTCTTAAAACAGTATTATTTCAATAATACTTATTGTCATCGGAGAAAGACAACCTTATGATATACATCATAAAGTTGCTTATAAAGGCGGACATTTAGTAAGATGGAAGTAATACTGCTTTAAACGTTCATGGTAGGGCCCTAGATCTCCTTTATTATTAATTATTACAATTCTAAATAAATAATATTAAAGTAATTTGGACTGTTTAAACTTACAGCTTTTTTATAAGTACCTTTAAACATTGTTTTATCATTGCGCGTATATCTTTATAGATATCGGTATTATTTTTCTATATATATATCGGTATCATTTCGATGCAACCCTATTTGATATTACGTAATATTATTAACAAGACTATAAATTCTTTGATCACATTGATGATAATGATGATGGTCTAATCTCATTCTCGTAGAGAACGAGATTCGATCATTTTATAGAAAATTGAACATAAATTTAATTTAAATTGAAAAAAAAAAATATGGACCAAGCAATAATATGATTTTAAATTTATTGTGGAAATGTAACAGTTAATCATTTCTGTTAAAGTGGTTTCAGTAGGCGAGTCAAAAAATCTGTAGTCTTCGTAGTCTCAGCACCTCAGACGGAGGAAATATTGATAAAAAAAAGACATTTAAAAATCGTAAACTTTCTCAAAAAAAAAAAATTTAACCAGGGTCACTCAATCCCTTATGTATATATTTTTCGATAAAACATTTGTTAATAGCGACTGGATCGCAAATAGATTAAAGTATTTTTCAATTTCACTTCACTATTCTGAACAAATTGGAACAATTTGTTATGTAAGATTCGCAACTTGTTGAGTACTTTATACAACATTCATCGTTTAAAGTTACCATAGAGTAATGTAGTTCGGCAGTAGACGCGGCAATGTTGTTTGAGAATGTGCCTATATTTCTGACATCACTTGCCTTTTTTACTATTTATTACGTTTCAATAATTTATGTTTATTATATACATTCTTAAGTTTTTTCCTAAGTTGTGTAAATTTTAAGAAAAAATATAAAAACAACAAATGATTTTTGTATTTTATTTGAATTTATTTTACACCTTCCCAACACCATTAATAAATTACAATTGAAATACATAACAACTCAATATATACAAAACATTGAAACCCCCAAAAAACAAGGATTAAAATTTAATATTGTGGCAGTTTTATTTTGTTTAATATAAAAATATTAATATTAGAATATTAATGTAACCAGTTAGTTATTTTTTGTTGAGTGGGTATATTACACTGACTATACATCTTAGTTATTAGAAACCTATTCCTACATCTAATTTCCCACATTATCCATTAAAATTTAAACAAATGCTTATTCGTTTCATGTTTAAAAACACTTGACAAGTGTTTTAATCTTAATTAGCTTTAACCGGGAAGGCATGACTGCTACTGCCAACATTCTTTATTAGTAGTTTCGCTAGCATTCCTACTGATAAGCAAAAAACTAAACCTGCGGGCATGAATTTTCTGCTGTTGTAGAACCTAGAACAAAAATTACCAATTATGGGTCATATCTAAAGATATCACAAGATAAGGGGTCAGAAAAATATACATCGACAAGAGATCAAAGATTAGTATTTAGTTTCCTGAGGGATATATGTCTTAGGTAAGTTTGACAGTTATGTAAGTTAACACTACTCTTAACTGTAAAACTATACTGGCGAGCACTAATGTTATGACAACAGAAATTGGTAAGCATATTATAGTCTGTCTGACTGCAGAATTTGTAAAAAACAACAAGCGGCATTGCCATATTACTCTAAAACTTCAAAAATGTTTCTAAATTTATATTTATCGTAACAAGATATATCTATTTTTATGAACAAATATTTTTGTTACAACTTGTATTGTAACTTGTAACACATATATTCCGTAAATAAATACATTTCATTTCAAGAAAGAAAGCTTCAAAAAATTTTAAATAAAACGTCAAAAAAATTAATGGGACTCTGATAACTAAAGCAGAAATAAGGTCAAGTCTAAAAATATAAGAAACTAGCGATTTTCGTCTTTGTTTCTTCGATGTAATATGCCTTGAGTATTTTACCAATTGCCCTACCTTCTTAATCGGAACATGACAATGACAAGCATTCAAGAGCGGAATGAGTAAGGCGGAAGTGATGCCAATCCGGGCAAATGGTTAAAGGTCTCTATTTTCGTCTATCTAATTGCACTAGTGAAATAATAAAATTTAAACTGCTAGGTGCACGTGGGCAATGGGGTCGTCACATCTCTACATCGAATATTAATATCATCTTTGTTATTGACAGCCTCTCTCCACGATAATTATGTAAAAAATAAATTACCTATAGCCCATCAATCCTCCCAGACTAGTAGTTGTGCCAAGCATCAGGCCATAATTTGATGGATCCTGACTTAATTGATAAGCACCAACACCTACAAAATAAAAAATACATAAAAATAAATACTCGGACGTTAGTTTTACAACATAACATTTATTGATAGCTGTTCTGCAACATAATGAGTTTTTTTATGACATTGGAAAGCAAGCAAAAAGACGGATTTCCCGATGGTAAAAAATTTACGCCGCCTAGAGTCTACAAAGGTGGTAAAACCAAGACCAAAAGTAAATTTACCGGTTGCTTTATCATCCGTACCGGATCACGTTAACGTCAAGACAAGTCCAACAACGTGATAGATGGCAAGTCTATCCCCAACTGAGCACATACCAATCTCGGGCAATGCTAATATTTATTAAAAATTGAAAAAACACATTTGCTTTAAGTTGCCCAACACATGATCGAACATGGGACCTCATGAAGGCAAGTTTAGCACAGAACTGCTAGATCACAGAGGCGATTATTTTTTTGATATTAATAAAAGATAAGATGTAGAATAAAATATAAGATAATAACAATAATATTCACAAAAGATATAATTTTCATTAGTCATGTTTACAAACTCAAATGTGGACTTGAAGCTCTAACATTTCTTTAGAATTTTGTAACATTTAAAATTGACCCATGATCAAACACGGGCCCTCATGAAGGCAAGTTTAGCAACAGTGTTGGACTAAAATCCCCTTTTGGGCTCAGGGTACTAATACTTGTTTTTTAAAAATATAATGTTGACACTGTCTTAACTAATCCCTAAAACAAAAAAAAACTGATGCTGATTTATTGTTACTAGTGGTCGCCCGTTGGTCAAAATTCGATCATAATAAAGGGGTTTGAACTTTTGTGGCTCAGTCAACTACCGCCATTTGTGTTTTGTTCAAAACGGAGGCGCATGATAATTCCTACAAATATGGATAGGGGCTACTTGTACAAACTAAAAACTATTAGGGTCAACATATCCTAAAATTGGGAAAACCCAATTTATTTTTTGTTCAAACCCTCCACCTCATGCACTCAAGTCCAACAACTGAACCGCTAAACCACAGAGGTGCGAGACCACAGAGTTTAAAATTAAATCTTAATTACTGGTGCAGTAAAAGATGTCAAACAAAAATAACAGAAAGATAATAGTGCTCAAATAATATATTTTTTGTGATTACTAGTCTAAAACAATTTTTTTTTCTAATTCTGATTTTTCTTCTCTCCATTAAATAACAACCACTCTTGAAACAATTTATTCACACCACTTGTATTTTCCACAACTTGTTATATAGCCCTGATGATGCTTGTATAGCGAAACAACTTGTTATATAGCCCTGATAAAGCTTGTATGGCGAAACTGGTTGGCTAAACTATGAAAATTAAATTTAAAAAATATATTGTGGAAAGTACAAGTGTTGTGATTAAATTGTTTCCCTTCAATATCATTATACAGAATTTACACAGTATTTAAAATACATGCTATGTTATGATATTCATAAAAGATATGATTTTCAATTGTCATGGTGACAAACTCAATTATTGTGGCCCCTAGTTTCTAGATAATACCACAGTCTTAATACTAAAAGTCGGCCGACTCATGTACTTGCACAGAGCAGCGCTGGGGGGAACGCGGGGAAGCGAGCGGCAGGGTCGGCGAGCGCAAACTCCATACAGTTTGCGCTCTCTATCTAGAAGGGTTTGCACTCGTTATTTGTTAAAAAAATATGTTATAGTGTATTTTATTATAATGTAATACTTGCTGTCTTGAAAAATTATAATGGTTTACAGGATGTGTTCCGTTCTTATTCGTAAATAAGCCATCCGGCTTGCTGACGTTTCGTCCACAAAATTTTCATCCACAATGGATGAAACGACACCTTTTTATTTTATTATTTTGCCACTGTCGATTCGTGCACCATAATTTTTTTTTATACAGTCAGATACAAAGCTGTAACAAAATAAAATCACCAAGTACTCAAGATTTAATTACATTTTTTTTTAAATGTATGATAAAGTTTAGCACATAATAGTAATTAGAATAAAGTTAAAGTGGGTAAAACAAATCCAAATATTTTATGGATAGCATGGTGAAAATTATTTGACTCCTATGTGCGGTACGAAGCAAAAAAGCTTTATAATGGATTCATAAATATATCACATACTGCGAATTATATATTATGAATGAATGATTTTTGTTTGAATTGATTATATCTGTGATTAAAAATAGTAAGTAGGTAATGCCAAATCAATGTAGCTGTTGTCACATATATATTATGTTTTTTTTTGTTATTATATTGTTCATTAGCATAAAACTTTTTTATCTGACTGTACTAAACAACTTCAATAATTTGATAGTGAACGAATCTTTTGTCCACTGTGGATGAAAATTTTGTGGACGAAACTTCAACAAGACCATCATCGGTTTCATTATTAACTTCACATTTTTTTGTTTGCCATTTTAAAACAAAACTTTTAGATGAAATGTTTAAAATGTTATTATTTGACAACCCTGACCCTTGACTGACTTGCCGTGAGTAGGTATATAAAATGTCGGCATGAATTCAAGAACAAAGGAGGTAGACTACTGGTAGGTAGAATTCTTAATACTGTGATAATACCATCCCATAATGGTTTTATTCTATAATGTATCTGTAGGATTTAAAAAAAAATGCTTCTATTGCACAGCTCTCTGTCTAATTTTTATAGCCTTTGCTTTTAAAAAAAACCTTATAAAACTTTTTTTGCAGGTCATCAAAATAACTGCAACTAATCATAAGGACATAATTATTTAACTGAACTAGAAAAAGCTATTCAAGCTTGCTCCAAAAATAAAACCATATGAAGGAAGCTGTTTGTAATTTACACTGTTTGTACAAAAATCTTGCTTTTCCACATTTGTGCAAACATAAAATTGCCACATAAGAAAGTTTGAGAAATCTTAAAGCGGTTATTTTGGTACTGCTATGTATCTGTTTTAATCATAATACAGCTTTATTTGTGTGCTAGATGGAATGTTTTTACCCCAGCTACTAAGTAGGTATTTTAGAAAAATATAAAAAAGGAATTATTTTACTTATTGGTATGAAAACAATTTTTTTTTATTTACTATGACTATACTTACCTAAAATAGATCCAAATATGATACCAGCTCCTAATGATGGAATGGAACCTGAAATTTTTAAAATTTTATTTAATATAATTAAGTAAACACAGCTGTGTCTTCTGATGATTTCTGAACACGACTTAGAGCTCTTCAAAATATCTCTTTATATGATGGCTGAAGGGCTTGTTTAAAACAAAAATTTGATCATAAAAATACAAAACCACTAGAGTGGAAATAATTTATTATGTTTATACCGTGTATATACACCGTGTAAATGACAGCGTAACGAAAAATGCAGCCATTGTTTCTGTACATGATAGACATGCATATGTAGTTGGAATGTGAAAAGGGATCTGCACCACTGTTGCTTAGTAAACGTCACCAGTTTGATTTTTATTTTAAAATGGTGGTGCACATTAAAACTTTGTTTTATCGATCGGGAATACCTATACTAACAAAAAATATTAGGGTCATCATATCGGAAAGGGTCATGTTACAAATTTATATATATCATCTGCTGCCTCATTGGTCATGGGGTTAAAACCAGAAGCCCGTTTCTGTATATTAATATCGTTGACTAACACGCCTAACACAAGTTGCTAATTTGTTTACTTTAGACTCAATTTGTGTAATTAGTCCAGGGATATTTATTATTGATACTATAAACATCATGCCAATGGGGAACATTGTATTTATACCAGCAGAAATAGGTATGAGTGCCATAATCAAGTTAAATGATCTACAAGAAATAAGATTTTTAATATGTCTTGGCTGAAAGTATGACTTATTCCTAACTAAACTAAGGTAACCTCAAAAACTACTAGTTTTTTATAATTTTTTTTGTCAAGCCAAACCGAATATTGCTGTCCACACTTGTCTCTAATTGTGGCGCCATAACATTTCTCTGTTGCCATGATTTTATAAACTGATAAATTGATATCGAATACTCTAGAACCAAACAAGTGTTATCATTTTTGATAAAATTTAATAATATGAAATTAAATTTTTCCGGTAATAAACTAACCTGCTTTCGCATAACCCATGATGCCACCTGCGGCTACAGTAGCTGCATATGCAAATCCCAAAATATCAACTCCCATTGTCAAGCCCTAAAAATGTATTAAAATATTATTATTTTAATTAAGTACATACAAGACTCCAGCGACAGAAGTAAATTAAGGTTGTCATTCATACGATGTACCCACCTACTTTATTTGATTATTAAAACAAATTTAAAGATTTTAGAACTTTGAACTAACTATTCAAAAAGGTAAACTGAAATCAAGACTCAAACCACAAAATTCACCATTCACTGTTTTTCGTTCGCCTGGCAAATGTCAGTAGTCATTAGTCTTTTGTCAAACGTAATGTCAACTTCGCCATTTTGACTTTCATAACATTATAATGACATTTGTCAAATACAAAACAGTCATCGATTTCGAGAACAATGTTACTCCTAGAGAAGTAATTGTACCTAACGACTGCAACCATTACAGCAAAAACCAAAAACGAAAAGAGAATCAAAACATTATAGATGCAGACAAAAAATTTAATTAAATACATACACATATTATATAATTGGGGTTAACATAGTAACCAAAATTAGCACAACATCGTACAAAATATAACATTTCCAAAGTGACAATTATAAAACTAAGCAATAAAAACATTTCATGATTTTATTTAAATTCGGTTATATTACTTATATTTACTGAATCTCAAAAAATTCTCTTCGACAGTCCATAAAATTATAATGGTTGTAAATACCGTTTTCTACTACAAATTGCGCTAAACAAAATTGCAAATTTCAAACTCCTTTAGGATAGCAAAAATACCTAGGTCGGTAAAAAAAACCTATTAACAAAAATACCACAAATAAACACACGTTTTTCGGTCTCAACTTCGCCTCGGCCTGTGACATTAGACGCTTTTATTTTTGTAAGTTATATTATAATAACGGGTAGAAGTGTAACAGTAACGTTAAAATTGTAAGCACGTTACTTTAACAATTGATTACTCGTTACTATCGTATTGTTATGCTATTCGTTACTTTGGATAAGCAAGCATCCTATGCGAAATACTTTCTATAAATAAATTTTAGTACACGGCGTAGCTAGTCTGACATTTAGATTTGTTAATTTACTTAAATTCCATTAAAATTAAAAATGCAATTGTGAGATTCTCATTTTCGGTGCACCTTACATTTCACGAAAAAGCGGTTCATATTCGGCTTTGACTGCTTAAAAGATATAATTGGTGGCACTATTCTTGGTTTACAATTTCTTTATGTTTACCAACTATGAACTATGTTAATATCAATGGCTACGACACTCAATACATACTAAATTTTAAGCAGCAGCAGACGGATTTCCTGTTGAAAAGAAATTCATGTCACCTATAGACACCAAAGGTGGTAATGGTGCATTGCCAACCATCGCCATCGCGCAAAAGTGAGTTTTTCGGCTACCTTATCCTTCAAACCTGAACATGTCAATGACAAGCGCTGACGTTATGGTGGCAGGAATAAATAAGGTAGTGGTACCAATGTGGGCGAATCACTGCGAAACCTAGTCAAATGTCACTGTGTTAGTGACGGTAAGTCTATCCTCCCCTTTTACTAGCTGCCTGGTACAGGAAGGCAGATGTTCTACAAAGGAGGCTGGACCATCACGGGGATCATAACAGTTGTCTTACCATTATAAAAAAAGTGCTGTAGGAATCAATCATTTTTTAGTTTGAAGTCTTTTACATTTTGTCTATGAAATTCCAAATACAATAGTCGTACGTTTGCGCTAGTCTCACTGAATTCCAAAATTCCTGGCCGAGAAACCTGTTGTCAGCGCCCGGCCTAAAGGTCTTAGCTTGTCTCAGTAAGGGACAAATTAAATAAAAAATGGGTCGGGAACGGTCGGAGGGGGAAGGCGCGCTTTTCGAGGGTTCCCTCCAATCATTAATCTAAAAATGTGTAATATAATGTAAAAATGTACAATTTGTAAATTAAATAAAGTGTAAATATTATTTAGTTGTGTGTAAATGTGATTAAGTCAATAAACTATACTAGTGAAAGGCTATTGTAGTGTTTTACCACGACAGAAGAGGCAGAGGCCTGAACAAGAAAGACAATTGAAGACGAAACTAGAAAAAGACATGAATTAATATGAAGATACGTGTTTATTACCTAATATAAAATATAGAGGTAAAAAAAAGAATAATAAAGTAACTTTTTGCACTGTCGTAGAAGTTTTGGCGCCAACATGAAAGAAAATTATTACGATGTTCAGAATTTTAGTTTTATAATTTGTGTGAAAATAATTGTAATTCAAGGATGTGACGTACTATAAAACAAATTAACGGAGAAACATAATATGTAAACTTCAAAAAAAATTAAAACTAAAGTCTTATTGATGGACTCAAACAACCTATGTCTTAGTGAAGAAAATGACTTATAAAAAGGGGAAGACAATATGGTCAGAAACTGAAGAAATGAATTTAAAATTTTAATATGAAAAAGAATTTATTATTACGGAAGACGTGGCAGCATGGCCTAAAGTGACCAATGACTGTATAAAAATAATTAATATGGAAAACATAATATAACTAATGAATAAATAATTAATACGGAAGACGTGGCAGCATGGCCTAAAGGTCTTAGCCGGCCCCAGAATGGGGCAAATTAACCTAAAAAAAATAAATAAAAATTTAGAAGCCAAATAACGTACGCCATAGCGATGCGCGACTCCGAATGATTTCACTTTTCGACTAGTTAGTAACTACTAATTTTCCTGTTCGAATAGTAAATTAGTAGTATACTAATTTCCGTATTCGAATAACGACGACTAATTAGTACTTAATGTCAATTGTCAACTGTCAATGTAACACCTATTCGAATAGAGTGAGCCGACAATTATCCATTCATCATTCTGGTAATACGTTCTGTTCTACGACTAAATACCTAGTTAACCTACTTTTTTTTCAATTTTCAATTAAAACACAAACTCCATTTTAACCTATTTTGAAATCAGAGGGGGTTATAATATTATGATTGAATTTTTATTTTTATGTATGTATTCTCTCATTTGTAAGCCGGTTTCAATTTTTTTAAACAATTTTTTTTTAATTAAAAAACGAATGTATCCACTTCCGAGGTGGTCCTAATTCTTGCCAAGAAGTCTACATCTGATGATCGAAGAGCAGGAAAATACTTAGTTTTGCTTATGAAGTAAGTATTTTGCAAATAGATAATACACTTATATGATTTTGCATATCAATGTTGGAATAGAAGTTGTTTTTTTCAACTCTACCAGTAGGTAGTAATAGTAAATCGTAATAAATCCACATATTATATGATTCTTAAAACTGTTGCTAAGGGAAACAAACAAACAATGTTTTTGGCGCGTAAATTAGGTAAGTATTAATTCAAATAAAAAATATGTTTTTCAAATATTAATTAATATTGAAGTTCACAAATGACGGAGAAATCGATTATAATACTTGTATTAAAACCCGAACATAATATAACCTCCTCCTTTTTAAAAAGTTGATTTAAAAAAGTAACAACATTTCTTTTTGTTCATCAGTGTTAGAATATTTATTGCAAGACCTACTTACTGCTTCAGTCTTTCTTTCTGATTCATGACTAACGATATCGCCCGAACAAAAGTCGAGTCGCCCCGAGCGGGTCTTAAATATTCGGCGCTGCAACAGTCGAGACACAGTCGAGATACGTTTGACATTAGTCGAATAATGTGAAACGCAGTCGCAGTATTATTCGTAGTCGCGCATCGCTACTCACTACGCCATCAAACTGTCAAGTGTGCTGTCAAGACACGAGACACAAATGTCAAACATCAAAAGTCAAAACAACAAAAACAAGAAAAAACTAAATTAAATTTTACAATATAATCATTAATTATTTTTACTCTTAATCTATTATTCCGTTGCAATGATTTCTTGAAAATGTAGTTTCTAACAGTAGTAAACCATAAAGTTTAAACATCAAAGCCATCCGTACCTACTTAACAGCTGATATAATGGTACTATATCTAGTAAATGCACAAGGCCATTGAATTTCAGTTTAACATTGTTTCAAGAACAGTACGAACGTCTAAAAGAGTTTCCAGATTTGCTAGCAACAAAGTGCTTAGTTTACGCAATACACTGTGGTATAACTTCACCCTAAATATTTTATTATATTTAGTTAAAACGATTGTCGAAAAATGTCGAAGACTGCCTCAAAAGTGACTATAAATACTGGAAATGTATTAAATTTAATCGATATAAAGAAAAAAGCAGGACAAAATGTGACAGAAGAGGTAAGTTTATGAATATTTTTTACTATAGCACTATGAATCACCTTAATTATTGAAGTACTTATATAGTACTTATCAATTATAACGTTGAAGAATGAAGGTCAGAACATACTTGGTTTTCCGCCATGTTAAAGTAGTTTACTAAATAAATTATACACATGTAATGAGAATTTTAAATTGTTTTCTACCACATATTTTTGTTTTAGAATTATGAAAGTATTTAAGGATCTAAAATTTGCATTAGGTACCTTATTTATATAAATAAGGTACCTAACATATAAATTTAAAATGTGTTAAACATAAAGTTATAAATGTGTTGAACATGAAAATAATCATTCCTAACTGTAAAGGTTGTGTTACGTTGCAAATTCTACTAGCTGTAGCTAAAAAAAATATTAAGTATAGATTGTAAAATTTGAATTTAAAAAAAAAGGTAAAAGATTAGCATTAGGATGTTTATAAGAATCTAAAAATTGATGAAGGAGTATCTAAACAGCAAATTTATTAATTTAACAAGAATCATATTTACCAAAGTAATCATAGTAAAACATTGAGGTTCCATTATGATGCAAACTCTACTGGCTGCAACTTGAATAGTAATCATGTTAAAATTAATTTAGTTAAAGGCGGATAAATAGTTTGAGTAGAAAAATATAAAAAGGATAATGTCAGACAATATTTAAAAATATTACAATTGATGATAAAGTATCTAATTGTAATCTTAGTAACAATCAAGTGGTAGAGATACCAATTCAAGGACCTAGGTAAGTTACTTCCCATATTCTCTTAACTTGAAGCTTGTGGTCACATTTGTGTAAAATATATTTTAATTTGGTAAGCATTATATTTTCTCTTTTGAATTACTAGATGCAGAATCCAAAAAAGACAAACGGTAATGTTAAACCGTTACCGATTTGTTTGCTATTTATGTTTTTAAAAACTAGTAGTAGGATGTAGTAGTTGGATTTCCTTATGGTAAATACAAACTTCAACTTATATACCTAACTATACTAGCCAGTGCAGGAATCCATGGTTCTATAAGGTAGGGTTGGCTACCTAGGCTTGTACTAAGTAGGCTTGCACTTTATTTCAAAAAGTATTACACCCTGGCCACAAGATAGCTGCGGCAAGATAACATCTATGATGTTTAAAGACCACAGTCATCTCTTACCATCAAGGTTTGTTTTGTTTGTTCACCGTCTTTTGTCTAAAAAAATACAAGTCAAAAATGTTAATAGTGCGTATGTCATATATCCAACCAAAGATTCCCCTGTCTTAGTTTACTCGCTATGCTCTTCTGCAAACAGAAACATGACAAATAAGCTTATAAAATAAAACAAGTATTACTGTCCTAATGTCCCGGCCACAACATGGCGATGCAACTATAGCATTTATAGTGTCTATAGGCCACATCCTCTTACCACCAGGACAGCCAAGTGCTTGTTCACTGACTTCTCATATAACACAACACAATTTGAACTAATAACCCCTTGGAATACAAATTATAACCTTTCATTAACATAAACAATAGATACGTTTTACAATTCTCACGCATATTTCAATTAACAGAATGTATAATAATGATAAATTTCATGCTTTGTTTATTTATTTAATTTATAACCACATATTTTTCATTAGTTATTCATTAAAGTTAATATAATTGGCTAATATTATGTATAATTTATGACTTGGTAAAATGGATTCCTTTTTAGCCATTTTGCAATGGTAACTACTTTTTGTTGCAACTTATTATATTACTAAATGCAATCTGCATGTTTTAAATTGTTTCTTTCTACAATATATTTATAGACCAGGGTCGATAATTTTTAAAACCAAATAAAATAGTAGTAGGATGAAACCCATTAGAAAAGGAGGAGAATATGATCAAAATGAAAGGAAAAATAAA